>OMNN01101232.1:7120-20398 GCA_900302755.1 Chromis chromis
CTTTATATCAATTCTGGTAATGAAAATAAAATAAAAAGTTGAGCAAACTTACTGTTTATGCTGCTGTAGATACAAACTGACCTTTAGCTAACCAGCTTGTAGGTCTTCATTCTCAGCACATACTGTAATTATTCTCTATATTTATCATTTCAGTGTAGTTTTTTATAACCACACATCTTAACTTTTGCAGCTCCACCCTTTTTGTAACCATCTGCTCGAGACAGAAAAGCAGACGTACAGCATAACAAGAGTTCTATCATTCATCTCTCTCAACACAGAATTTGAAAATGAGAGCGTATTATTCACTATTCTCTGCTCTGCTGCCCTTATGTGACATTTGCGCTCCAGCTTTGATTTGGTTGCAGGATTACTTTCTGCTAGTTGATTAGCTGCCTAAAGAGGATATTTGTGCATATGAAGGAGCGATCAGGAAACTGAATGTGGCAGATTATTTGTGGATGATTGTTGGACAGGTAAGACAAGACATGCTATCTTTTCAGACATTAGTGTGCTGACAATGAGAGCATTATTATGAATAGTTGTTATTCTGGAGCTCTCCCTCCAACCTGACGGCCTGCACCATCTGCCTGTTATGATTTCTTCTAATTCCAACATGTGCATCTTTTTAGCTCTTAAAATTCTACTTAATGCAGCAGTCTGTTTACACTGAGCTTCACTTCCTCTAAAGTACACTTAAAATAACATCAGTGGCCTTTAACAAAATGCTTTAAATCTGAAGTATCTGGTATTATGAGATTCTGTTTCTTCAGCCTCTAATATCTTACCGTAAAAATGACTTTGTGACAGCTTATTTTGCAGTTTTAATTATTGATTCAGTGCAGCAGTGCAGCTACAGACTGAAAATCACCAGTAACCATCACTGAATGGGGCCTTTGAAACCATGAGATGGAATTTTCTCATGTGCGTTTGCTCATGTGTTTGTACAGTTCTGTATGTTTTTACAGAACGTGCGTGTGTGTCGCGTGTGGCCTGTGTGTGTGTTATGGTTGGACGACCGTCACAGGCTCATGAACTGCCCGTGATCCATGCCGGTGCGTACAGTATGTTTACACACGGTATAGTGTGTGTGTTAGTGTAAATGTGTGTGTGTACATTCGCCATGACCCATTATGTTTTTTCTTTCCCCTACAAAAAGAGGGGAGGCGAACGGACAGTTGTGCCCCAGATCGGAGCTCCACTGACGGGGTGGCCAGGTGTCCCGCAGGGCCTGTGGCTCCGGCTCTGACCTGGAGGATGTTCCAGATCTGTGAAGATGCAGCATCCGTAGAGGCATAGGTTTGTGTATGTGTGAGTTTGTGTGTGCATCTCACTGATTAGTTTGACAACCTGCTTATTGACGCACTGCTTAATGATGTTCCCAGAACGACACAGACAGACAAATGAGGAAGACGAGGAGGAGGAGGGTGGAGGTTCATGAGTAATAATCTGCTACAGAGAAAGAGAAAAACATACTTTTTATTGTCTCACCTAGGAGTAAAGGATGTTCTTTGTTTGCATTTCTTAGCTTTTTCAGTGATTGGGTTTTTTTTTTTTTTTTAGCTGACAGCACAATTTTCAGAGCCTCTGCAATATTTAGTAAACACTTTAAATGTCAACTAAGCCATCTCTGTAAATGTGAAAAGAATAGATTTTTTTTTTTTAATGAGTAAAGCCTAATGAATACAATATTTTACACATAAGATAAAAAAGTAACAGCTGCTAAAGGTGGACAAATTAAATAAAATAGGACACATAAAAACAAGAAGGAAATTTGATCATCTGTTGCAATAGCACAACAGCAGCAGCGGTACTCTATGATCTGCTGCTGACTTCAATTTAAAGGAAAATGAGAATTTCTTTCACACTTAAATGTCTAGAAGTTGCAGCTCCCCAAGGATCCGAGTAAACTGGTAAATGTCCTAAACCGTCATGACTACAGGTATATGCCTAATTGTGGCTGTGTGTAGTTGTATGCCTTTTTCACAGCAACAAAAAACTTTGGCACAGTATAAACTCACTGCAGGTGCAATCAGTAATATTAATAAAAGCTGCATCCCATTTAGATTTGCCAGCTCCAAGGCCCTGGCATTATGCACGCTGGCTCACCTTGGCTTATTGGGACAATTAAATGGAACTAAGGTGTCATTAATTTCATTAAGTCCACTTGTGTGTTTCCAGTCAAAATGCGTCCAGTGAAACATTTCCATTTTAACTGCCATTATATCCCTGGATTTACTCCAAAATCGCAGCAGTTTATTGAAAACTTTTATTAATTTCCAAAAGGAAGTTGCTTCATGTCTCCCTGACATCATCGTCTTTACATATATTTTTTTTACCTGATGTTGTCATTCTGTTTTTACCCATCCATCCTCCCCAACCTCCTCCCTACTTTGCCAATCCAGACCAGCATCATCACATTTCTTCCTTTGGTCTCTTTATATTTACCCCAGCTGTTGGGGATTTTCTAAAAATGTTTTTCTTGGGAATACAGTTAACCTCATGAAACCACAGAGTCCAAAACATTCAGTTCGTATTGTTCAAATTCAGCATGGTTGAGGGGAATGCACAAACATTTTGGTTTTCCTGTACAAAAAAGCTAAACAACAACAAACAAATCCATGGAAATTTCACCAAAAATACACATTTTCCCATCTATAATTTTTTGCAAGCAAGTGATTTGCCAAGGTCTGGTTTTAGTGGAATTGGTTTGGGCCTCCATACTTCAGCTGGGTAGGTCGGCCTTGAGTTTTCCTCATCAGCTTGTAAAGACTGACAATATTTTCAACCAGAGAGAAAACGTAATAAACCAAATTAATGAGGAAACCATTAAAGAGACATTCCTCATGCATGTATTTACTATGTTGACGTCACAGTTTGGAGACCGTGCTGTCTTTGGTTGTATGTTACCTTTATTGTTTAAATCCTCCTGGGCGCTATAATCCACAGTTCTGTGTGTGTTTACATGTTTGTCAGTCTATGTGGCTTTGTATCAGTGGGTGCATGCATGTGTGTTCATGTATGCAGCCGTGTCTTAGTGTGTGTGTTGCTGTGTAGTCCCTCGGTGGCTGTTCCCCTGCTGTATAGACGCCTGTTCTGGCGATAGCATTGTCTCCATGTCCAAAGACCTGCCTGCTGCCCTATTTCACCACGTCTTTATCATGCTAATACAGAGAAGGAAGGAACGAGGGAGGAGGGAGAGGGGAGGAGAGAGAGGGGAGAGGGAACGATAGCTCGACAAACAGAGAGAAGGGGTAATCTTTCCCCTCCTCTCTCCATCCTCGTCTCTTCGTTCTCACCGCCTCCTCCGTTCTCTCTATCCCCCTCTACTTTCCTTTCTTCTCGTCCCTGCACCCTCTTCATCTGCCGCTTTCTTATCTTCCCCCTTACTTCTTTGATAATCCCTCCGAACATTGTCTTCATAATTACACACAACAATGATTCCCATCCTTGCAAGAGAAATGTGCGCTGTGCATGGAGAATATTTCATAGATGAAGACCAGTGTGTGAATTAATAACTTGGGTTTCTCATATATGGTTGTTACTATGTCTGTGTGTGTGTGTGTGTGTGTGTGTGTGTGGGTGCGTATGTGTGTGTGTGAAGGGGGGGAGCACACAGAGCCCAGTGTTGTTTTAACACGACTGTTACATTATGCATGCTGACAGCCCTGCCTGTCCCCATTAAAGGCCCATCTTGTTTCCCCATTATATCTGGTTTCTCTGTTAATAGAGCTCTTTGTGTGGCACTTCCCTTTATACTGGGGGTGTTACAACAGAAAGGTCAGCGCCGGTACAACCTGCCACACGGCCGCGACTTGCACAAGACCCAGAATGACAACGACTGCATAGTCCTCTCATTACAGCTCTGGTTTTTGAGAGGAGGTGTGTTATGATACTTTTACTTCTTCACCATCTTTTCTTGTGTCTTGTGCACGTTTTCTTTCTTTTTTTCTTGTTAGGCATGTTCAATACATATATTAGTTAAAGACAAGCTTTAACTAATAGCACTATTAATGTATTACTGCTTTTTAGACTATGATTAATTAAATAATGACAACTTTTGATTGGGAAAAATTCACTTGACTGGTGCAAATCTTCCCTCAGCTTGTTCATCATTAAAAAAATGTAATAAAAAAATGTGATTCCTGACTTAAATCTCTATCTATTCAGATTTTTTGTGTGTCCTCTTCTGCAGTTTCCAGAGACCATCTCTGTGTCCTTGCCATTAAACTTATTTTTTGTTTTCTTTGGAGTTTTATTTCTCACATATAATCTCTTTTCAATTGCACCTCTGTCTTCAAAGCATGTGTGAACTTCATAATATATGGATAGTAGAGTTACAAGGCACAGGTTGCTTCATTCATTCAATGTGAACAAATGTAAAGGCCACATTGGTGTAGACGTGCTGTTTCTGGTAGCAGTGAGGAGATGAAATCTGATCCAGGAAGGCTAGGTGAGTAATTGATTCATGAGTGCTTATCAGGCACAGCAAGGCTGCCTATAATACTACAAGACAGGAGTTTAGAAGTCTGGAAAATCTGGCACATCACAGCAACAATCATTTTACCTCTTCATGGCACGATCACCAGATAAACAGCAAAAATATGCTGTTTGCATTTCAAAGAATCTGCTTTTGGACATGTTTGGCCAACACAGTGCCTGGCTGGATGCGACGCAGTGTCAAAACTTGAGCTGGATTAAATTTTCCTGTTCCTGACTATCCTGAATCTTTTTAGAAGATTCGTCATAGTGGTGTTTTTTTCTTCTTTTTTTGATGCAGCAGGTTCGTATGTGCACTTAAACAAAACACTGGGTATCTGTCATAAAAGTTCAAGCAGGTTCCAATTTTGCTGCAAATCAAGCTGAGATCACCCGTCTAGGTTTTGCTTTGGCCAGTCACTCACATGTAGCTGCTAAATCCTGGGTTATTACTTGGGAATGTGTAGTATTTACAGAGTGATCGTCCCCCAAAAATTAGTTGTAAAGTTCTGTTTCATAGTGTCATAAACTGAACTGAACTTGGACTGAACTGTCACTGCAACCACAAAATGAAAAATTACAGGCATTGCTTACCTTTTTGCTCAGCAGCAGCTGCTGGTAAGGTAATCTGTGTTCCTACTCTCTGCCACTGCTGTGTTTCCTCCATAGTATTTTCACAACTAACCAACCCCTTGGGCCCAGCCCTATGTGAGTGATTATATCATATGCCTGTTCAGGCGTTAGTATGCAGAGATTATTTCTGAAATGAAGCTACAACATTCGTCTGGATGGAGATTTTTTTATTTTATTTTTTGTGAAAACTCTGCTTTAGATTGAAAACATATTAGTGTGGATAGAGCCTCAGTGTCTGTCATGATTCTGTCTCTTTAGTACCTGAACAAAACCCCCACACCAGTGCAGCATTTTGCATTGGCCTAATACAGGGTTGATTTCAGTCTGAATGCAAGTGTGCAATTAGATTAAAATATTGTGTTTTTGGTTAATTATTAACTCATTCTTCACATCATCGCTGACATTTTCATCATTTCTCAACAACTATGATTATTCCCTAACTGTAAAAAAGCGCTATGAGTCACCCAAACAAATCCTTAAACATGCTTCATCATGCTTTAGTTGAAAAAATAAAGTAGTGTAAAAGTAATGAAATGAATAGTGGAAATAGAGTGAGTTTGTAAAGTTGATATAAATGTGTCCTTGTCATGTTGGTTAAAAAAAGAGGAGAGATTTGCATGTGCTGACTTGATGGAATATTGTAGAGGAAGAACCCTTTATTAATCACTCACTAACATTCCTCACTCTAAGTCCATCGGCTCATTACAAAGTGAAAAAAGACCAACCAGGCTGCTGTTCTGAATGTTTCCTCCATCCATCCGCGTATCTCATCAGTCAGAAACCGAACAGATAAAATATGCAACGTTATATTTGACGTCATGTAGAATTCCCCAAAGTAATAAAGCCACATGCGAGAATCTTCCCTTATTTCAGTACCTATAATTCTGTGGGTTTGAGGCACGTTTGGACACATTTCCATCCAAATTCTGTCACAACAAGAAAAATGCAGTAAGTGTGTGTGTGTGTGTGATGATATTTGCATCGAATCCATCAAGCGGTTTAACGTAGCTACTACTTAGAAATCTTCCATCACTGCAAACGCCGTGGAATGACTTCATTATAATAACTGCATGAAATTATATCCTGCTCCTGCTGCCATCTTTTCTCCTCATTCCCTGCTCCATTCTCCCCCTTTGGCTTTTTTTCCCCCACTCCTTGGTACCTTTTTGACCTCCCCCTCGCTCCTTCCCTCTCCCTCTCTCATCTGAGTCCACTGTGTGCAGGCCTCTGCCAGTGATCCATGGATGGTAATGGCCATTCCTGCTGCTCCCACAGCACAGTCCATTACTACTGGAACACCCAGACGCAGAAGGAAAGAGGCAGAAAGTCAGACAGACAGAGACAGACAGACAGACAGAAAGAGAGTATATTTTGTTTTTAAAAAAGTGTAATGATGAAATGAATTTAGAGGAATAACAGCATGTGGTGCATGGATGTGTGTGTGTGTGTGTGTGTGTGTGAGTAGATCATTTCATGGTGAGGATTAGAGAGGGCCAGGTAAGATATCTTGTTTCCTGTGACCTGCTCATCTCAAGGTTTCCCACACTCATCACTTCACTCTATCACAACCTTCTCCCTGAGATATAAAACATATAGACATTGTTCCCTCCAACCCCCAACACCCAGAAACAGACACACACACACCATTACATCACACACCTCCCAAACCTTTATATGCTGCCGAGCTGTAAATTCAAATCATCTCATTCAAACTCTCCCTTTCAGTTTATCTCTGTCTGTGTAACACTATATCCCCGCCATACTGAAAACTTGAGGGATGTGTGTGTTTCCTGTAACTCACTGTGGGTTATGATAACAACCGTTTCTCCTGTCAACAGCCCATAATGTCAGATTTACAGGGTTGCCCCCGGTAACCAGGCGGGCTGGCGTGGCTGAGTGATTCTACAGCATCTGTCAGAGCTAGAGAGGCCATCTATCACGCGCACTCACACACAAACACACATCTAATGTGTATCTCACACAGATTTTCACTATAACGAGGAGTCGATGTCAGCATAAATTTCCTGACACTCTATCTCCCCCACCTCTGTCTTTCTGTCGACCTTCTTCGGACTTTGCTCTGAAGAAAGACGTCAGAATTTGCCTTTTGTTCAAACAGCCTAAAATAGAACTTTGTGTGTGTCAAGGCTGCAAGTAATGATTATTTCATGTTTTGATTGGTCTGTCGATGATTTCAGATTAATCGATTAGCTGTTTGGTCAGTAAAATATCTATCAGTGTTTCCTAAAGCCCATTAAAATGTCATGTTTAATCCAAAACCCAAAGATATTCAGTTTATTGTCATAGTGGGAAAAAGAAACCAGAAAATATTTAAATGAAAGAAGCTGGAGTCAGAGGATTTAGATTAAAAAAAACAACAACCTCAAATCAATAATCAAAAATAGTTGCTGATTAATGTAATGGTTAAGGTCTAATAGATTAATTGATTATAATGAGTACGTAGTTAATACAGTGCCTAAGTGTTCGATAAATACGGTAAATATTAACCCTCCAAACTGACCAGGTTTGTTTGGCAACTGTCTCCCCTGTTGGTAAAACAACTGAGCCAATCAGGCAGGACTGAGAATAAGAGCACCATATTATGTTACAAAAATGATGCCAATCTTAAATGGGACTGATACAGCTGGGTAGGTTCTGTGGGTTGGAGGGTTGACTTGCAGAAATAATAACTTAACGGGACGATGAGGCCGGAGATTTCTTCATCAGCAAATCCAGGTAAAAAAAATTTGTCTGTGCCATAAGCTGGGCTGTCACAGTTTTAGGTTTTCACTATAATTCAAAATAATTCACAATAATGATGCTTTCAGTATCTATTGAACTTTTTTTTTTTTTTAATTTAACAAATAATGCTTTCAGTCAAATTCATCTTTTGTTTAGTGTCTTTTTTCAAATGAATTACACTCAAAACCTGATTGTAGGGGGTTGTAGAGAGAGTATGTTACTATATCTGTACTGCGTGTTGTTCCTGAGTTGGAGCATCAACAATTCTGGGTTATTTACAATATCATCATATGTCTATTATTACCATTCACAGTATTTAATTTCTTAGATATCATCATTATCACCAATACTATTATATTGGGACACACCTCGCTATATAGCTCTATAGTAAGAAGTGAGCCATAGTGGTGCACAAGCTGCTTCTGAATAAACTGTTATTTTTCATAAAGCAGAATCTTGCCATCCATTGCAACACTGGGACATTCTGACTGCAAATGATGTTGACAGGTTGAACACATCAGTGATCCCTTCTGCCAAACAGTAAATGGCTATTATGAGTGAAGAATAAAGGCAACTTAATGTAATTATCAGGCTGATCAACCTGATATGTATTTGTCTACTATTGAACTTGTGCACCATCATATCTGATCAACCAACTCTCTGTGGTTGCAGGTCATTGTGATCCCGTCATCAAGCCAGCATATTGCTGCTATAACCTCTAGAGTTTTCTCTGAGATTCATTTTCACTGTCCACTCAGTATATCGCCAGTAATTACACTGTGGGTGGATCCTGTACACTCTCTGCTATCCTTAATGGATTTGCTGTTAATGAAGATGCATGTGATGATGCTGTTTATGTGAAGGAGCCTTTCTCTGTTGCAGTGAATCTCCTTTAAATTAAATTATCAACTGATGTTGGTTTCCTCTGAGCATGATGTTGATCTAAGCTGTTGGTAATCTGTGGTGGAAGAATATCTTTTTTATGTAAAGAGAAAGTCTACTAGAAAGTCCTGCATTCACAAGTAATCTTAAAAAAAACATTAAAGGTATCAGGATGGAAACATACTTAAACATTCCCTGAGAATATTTTGACTTGTGGTATGACTGTGGACATTTTGTATATTCATGACTTAATATTACTGCAATGCACCAGCAGACCCAAAGGAGGCCAGCTAGAGACATAGATGTAAACAATTTTTGATATAATCCAGTTTAAAAAATGTATTTACAGTGTATTATTAGAAAGCAAATGCATTTATTGTGTTTATCATAATTTTAGAAGACAGTGTGTTTGGATATATAACACTGAATATACATATTAACTATTGTTTGTGATACTCCACGGGGCAAGTGTTCATGATACTCCATTTTAGAATATGTACTGGATTATAAATATTAATGCATTAAAATTAGTGCTGTCATTCGATTAAAATATTTAATCGTGATTAATCGCATGAATGTCATAGTTAACTCGCGATTAATCGCAAATTAATCACACATTTTTATCTATTCTAAATGTCCCTTGAATTATCATTTTAATACTCTTATCAACATGGAAAAGTGCATAGGCTTGCTTTGTGCAAATGTTTTTTATTGAAAACAACTATGTGTAGTTATATTTCACACTAACATTCTCACTTTGAGCAGTCATTCACATTTGAAGCAAAATCTCACACAATGTAACACTATCAATAAACATTCAACAGTACAGTCATATATTCACGCGGGTTGTTTGTTACAAACGTCAGACATGGAGGACAGACAGGCAGACATAAAGAGAACAAAAGGACATCCAAGCATCCTGTCATAGCTACGTGTGTGACGTTCTTAACAAATCAAACCGTTTGGAAATCGGTCGAAAATCCAGTGAATAATTCTACTTTAAGATTGTGGAATTCCTCTTACCGCCATAGATGTCCATGCACTCCTGCCTCTGCTAGCCCTGTACCAAGATGGCGGCGCTTTAGGCACGTCCCTCCACAGTCAATGCGGCGTCTATGTTGTCTATGGGCGAGCAGGTAAGACCAAACGTGTGTGGGGCGTGTTTATTGTTTTGTTTCCAGTCTACAGCCGGATCCTGTAGTTTTTCTAACGTTACTAGCCGCACAGTTTGTGAAAAAACTACAAGTTCACTAGATCAAAAAGAACGTTAATCTCGCGATAAAAAAATGTACATCGTTAAAATTGATTTGCGTTAACGCATTAATAATGCAATATTTTTGACAGCACTAATTAAAATGTACATGCCCTTAATGTTGCAACTGCTAAAGGTGGGGCTAATACTTTACTTTATACACTAGCTTGAATGCTATTCCCCCAGTGGCACTGATGAAGTCTTGCCCTATAATAATACATCACAATGTATTGATCATGTTTTGGATTAATTAACCTCAATGTACAAATGAAACATGAACTGAAGTTATCAAATAAATGTGTGAAAAAAGTTCAATATAGGCCTGTAAAAGTAGAATATAATGGAACTACTCAAGTGCAGTACAAGTACTTCTAAGTTGTACTCACATCTTGAAGAAATGTACTTTCCACCACAGATTTTACCTAACATTACTCTAAAAGAATATTGCTTGTCTTTTGAGGATCACATACTGCCTGTCTATACGCTTGAAAGTTGGTTCTGAAAAAATTGTTCGTTGTCGTAGTTTTTACCTTCAAATGGAGTTGCAGCTGTGGTCAGATTGGATTCACAACAGTTACAGTGGATACCAAATGTGAGGCAAAGTGACATAAAAAAAACCACATCAAAATGTCCACAGGAGCTCCTCGGAAAACCTGCACAGCTCAATCCACTTCTCTGTTAACCTGTATGTTCAGTATGTTCAAGAATATCTTCAAATCTCCATAGATGTGTAGCTCTGCCAGAAGTTTTATACTTACCAAAACATTAAATTACTCTTTAGAGGCAGAAATCCACAGTGGAGCAGTGGACGGTGTTGCAGGAGTGAAAGGAAGAGGTTTTGGACCTGCTGTGAAATGAGTTTACAGCTGCTGTTCTTGTTGAAGGAGAAAGCTAGAAACTTTTCAGAGCCACCTTCTGAGTGTTTGACTATTTGATACTCCAAAACTCATTTGAATTGTCTTTGAAATGTCCATATGGGTCATTTTTAGAACAACCTACATCTGAGAGTGCTGTCCTAACGCCCTCCCCTTTTGGAAGCAAGAACTGGAGACGGGACTCAGGCCCAGTGTTTATACCTTAAACACCCTCAAATTTGAGTCTGCAGAGATATTAGTTTGGAAACTAAACAGTAAAAGTTATGCTTTTCTTCTCAACTAATGTGATCAAAGCAGCGTTTTAACTGTTTTAAATGGGCCTCGCTGGCAGGCGTTTCCACTGATGTGAAACCTGGGGGATATATCAAAGGATGCAATTGTGTACCGCATTCACATTCTGACTGTTTAGTTCTTATCACACCACACTATTCCAGATCTGATGGTGATAGACTATTTTAATTCTTATCATAATAGACTATTTCATGCACTGATGCCTTTTTACTCCCATGCAGCTGTGATGAGGTATAATTGGTTTGTTATGCACATATTCCCAGTCTGCCGAGCTGCGCAGCGGACAGAATTTTATTGTGTTTTCTCGTGTCGCCTTTTCTTCTCTTTTGTACTTTCACTTTTGTTGGCCTACTTCTTTGGTGTCTGTCTTCAAACACGCTTGTACACGCAGACACATGCAGGCAGCCAAAGGTTAATAGTTGCTGCTGCGGCGACGATCACAGATGATTGTCTACTGAAGCGCGACTGTTGTCTCTTCTAATCTTAAACACAAAGTCAGCACATGCACACGTGCAGTGAGATGATGACTTTGGGCTCTCTGTTGATGAACCTGTCAGCCGGTAATTGCTCACTCAGTTAAAAGGTAGGGAGGCTGCAGAGAAATGACTAGTAGTATTAAACTAAGAATCAAAGGTCATAATAAGTCGAGTGAATCAAGTGTAAAGACTGAACTAAGGCCCACTGCTTTAACCTGAAACACCCAGAGATGTTAGTCTGCAGAGAGTTTAGTTTTGGTCTCACTAACAACCGAAAATGGATCACATCATAGATCTTTACACTCTGCTGGTTTTTAAAAATCAATAAATGTTTTAGGGTCAAAATATATTTCTGATCTGACCTCTCAGGTGGTCTGGGACAGGACTACTTACTGGGTCACAAAACCTAATATGGAGAAGCAACATCCAGTTTCTGTGCTCCACATATCTGGAACAATGTCCCAGAAACCCTGAGCTCTGCTCCAACCCTCTTCTTTTAAATCAGAGCTTAAGACTCTTCTGTTTGACACAGCATTTAATTAAGTTAAATTTGGAACTATTTATTCATATCCTCCTCTGCACTGTAAATGTCTGTTCTCCTCCATTATATTCTGTTTTAGCTTATTTTTATGTCAGGTTCCATCTTTTAAAAACCTATTTATGCGTTTCTATTATGACTCGTCTGAATGCCTTTTATGTTTCATGTAAAGCACTTTATATTGCTGTATTGTTGAAATGTGCTGCACAAATAAAGTGACCTTTACTTGACTTTTCCTGTAGACTTGTGTTGGACTAGCTCCTAAACATTTCTGCTTTTTATCGGTGTTAAGCCTACGTACGTGGCCAGAGCCGCTGTGAACATTTATACTTTGTGTGCTGGTGTGTCTGTGTTGTTCTGCAAATACACCACCAAAACTCAAGTGAATGGTTGGGTTTCTATGCCACAATGTTGAGTTTCTTTGTGTACTTCAGACAATGGCAACTGTGTTTTATGAAGGTCACATACTGGAGCTAGTAAATGCTGAAACAAAGTTACTTGTGCCAAAAATACTACGTCTAAAGATGGGTTGGTGAAGCACTGAGAGCAAGAAAACAGCATCTTGCTACATCGGGAGAATACTGGCTATTGCGTTTGCATTATGAGCAAGCCAGATACAATTACAGCCTATTATATATTACATTTGGATTCACAAGAAGCACTATCTGTGTTCCAATCAATGTGCAGTGTAAACATGGCAAATTACTACCAAGCAGATGAGTTGAGAGTTGCTTTGACCTGGAAATTAAAGTAGCTATGATGTAAATTCGGCACAGAAGTATAAATCAAGCTGAAGATGCAGCAACTCAACAGCACCTTTCTTACCTCAAATGTGATTAGAAACATGTAATTGTTATTGATCCTTTTTTTTGGGATCACACGTAGAAAGCACCACGATTGCTGATTTTTGAGGGAAGGAGAGTAAAATTCAGTCATTGTTTTGGCGTACACTGACACTGCCCTATTCAAAGTAACAACTCTTGCTAGATCACAATAAGTGATTTGAAAAGTTTGCAATAAATATTGAAAATGTTTGATACAGACCAATAAAATCTGACTCACCGGATAATATTAACCACCTGCAGCAGTATGAACAGCAGCAACATCCAACAC
>OMNN01101236.1:8184-22362 GCA_900302755.1 Chromis chromis
ATGTTATAACTACTGTAGATTTATGAGAAATGATGTAAAAGTTAAGAGGCAAACTATGAAACTTCAGGGTAGGAATGAAATTACCATAATGACACTACATTGGCTGTAAAGCGCAACGACGCTATGTTTTACAGCCAAAATAGTGTCATTATGGTCATTTCATAGTGTCATTATGGTCATTTCATAGTGTCATTATGGTCATTTCATAGTGTCATTACGGTAATTTCATAGTGTCGTTACGGTAATTTCATTCTTAATTATGTCACGGTTTGCGCTATAAAAAACTAATGGATTCCTGGGGGGGGGACGAATGAAATTACCGTAATGACACTAAATGGGCTATTATGGTAATTTCATTTGGGAAAACACACACAGCGGCTCAGATCTTAAAGGGTTAAATTATTAGATACAGCATACACACCTTTTGTAAAACATGGTATGCCTCAATATAATTGATCATCATTTGTCTGTATTATGAAGCAGTTTGTGATTAATGACTTTAATATCATATATATTATTGATATTATTGCTGGTCCTGTTATTAACAACAGTCTCTCTTCTTCTCTCTGCAGCGTATGATTGTGAATTCTTCAACAAAGGTATAACAAACCTCTCCACTCCTACAACACTAACTACATCATACTATCATAATACAAATAGTCAGCAGCAAAAAAACACATAGAAACTTCTTGTGGTTCAGAGGGTTAAGAAACAAATTGTGCAGCTTTGTGTCCACTGTGAGGAAAGATTTCATAGAAACTCTGTCATGTAACTCTGGAAAGCACTGATGCACATTTGATGCATAAAGGATTACACTACTCAAGCAAGCATCTAGAGTCTGATAACTCACTTTCATATCATATAGAAATGAATGAAAACCAGCAGCCACATGGAACTGCAGGAAAAAACAATCCAAATCCAATCCAAGAACAAAACCCAGTCGTATGGTTTGGAAAATGATCATCTGTGTCTGGGGGAAAGCTTTATTTGTTCTAACATCAGCAGCACTAACATGGCCACCTGTCTGCAGTTCTGGGTAAAGGTCCCTTCAGGCTCTTCACCTACAGGGATCGAACAGCGCTGTTGGCGGCCAGCAGGTCCATCGGCTCTGTGTTCCTTCAGCGAGGCAACATCAGCTCAGCTGTCTCCTCGGGCATCCTCACTCAGTTCATGATGACGCCAGGCCTCAGCAAAGCTCGACCACACGGTGAGTTCATTCTGTTCAAACTGTTTTCACTACAAGACCTGGCATTTACTTCTTCTGTGCTGATCATCTTTCTGCGGTCTTGTTCTTCATTTTTGGTCCGGAAAAGATTTTATTTGAATTTGTCAGCAGCCAGAAGTCACATCTATTAATCTGAGAATTAAATAATGCAAAAAACATTTAAAGATGTCCCTTAGAAGTTTTATATACTTTGCAAACTGCCTTCAAAGCTAGTTAAGATTTCCTGAGACCCATCCTGAGGAAACCCCTGTAGTTGTATTCCTTTAAAGATGAAGCTCTGATAAGTTGTTTTATCTCTACCGTAAAATTCTGCAAATGAAGAATATTTTTTCTCCATATGCACCAGACAGGAGGCCTTTCTTTGTATTTTTATTATATATTTTTTTACATTTTTATCAGAGTTTCAATTCCTTCTAAAATTATATTTCCCGAAATGTACTACTTATAACAGATAATTAGGAATCCATAATTAATTACAAGAGCAATGTGCAGGACCTTCTTTTACCTTAAGAATCATGGGAACATCCTTGAGTTTGATGTCAAAGTGAGTGTGGGAAACTTGTGGTTAGCTGAGAGGCTTTATAGTTTTACTTTACACTCATTTCGTGTCACAGCAGAAAAAAGGAGTGTCTGCTTTACTAATGCAGGATACAGTAGCATCCGTGCATGAAAGGAAACTTCTGTAGTGGGGTTTGGGAAAGTTTGATCGTTGTATAGATACCACAGAGATATGCTTTCCTGTCAGCAGAATATCCAGGCAACTTAACTGTAGCCAGAATGAACCAGTAGGTCAGTAGGTCAAGTCCTCTTACCTTAATGGTAAAATAGGTTGTTTCCTTCCAAATTCACTTCCAGTAACAGCTCAGGTTGGTGTTTTCTTATCAGTCACATCTGTAGATAAAGTCTGGCTTACTCAACTAAAACTATTTGGTTAAGGACGATAGTCTTTTGCTTTGAAAAAAAACAAGAAACAGAAGACAAGTGGTGGTGTCCATGTTGTAAGCCTTGTGGACTTCCAGCCATCTACACTGACCTTCTCTCTGAGACTGTCTCTTCTTGCTTGTCTGGAACAAGCTAAAACCACAGAATTTCTAACCCGACTCTCAATAAACATTCAGTAAACGCTAAATAGGTCAGACCTTGCAGTCTCCATTAGGTCAGGTAAGTGCAAAGTTGTGAAAACGTGGAGGTGTTTGCAGAACACCAACGATTTTGGTTGAATGAGAGAATATCAACCAACCAACCCAACAGTCGATCTGCACACTACAACCCTACTTATTATTTACACATCCAGCAGAGAAAGAGCAACATTATCGTTTATGTGGAGTCATGTCTTTGCTGACCTGACACAAATATACACCGATCAGCCACAACATTGTGACCACTGACAGGTGAAGTGAATAACATTGATCATATTGGTACTATGTGGTGTTCTGATGGAAAACCTTGGATTCTAACATCCGTGTTGATGAGACTTAGACACCCAGATAAACATTAGCTCAAAAACGTTCATCATGTCTTCTTACTACTGTAGACGTGTTTTTGGTTCTTTGTTCAGACATATGGTGTAAGAGTAGATGTTGCTCTTTACCTTTTAGCTTGACAGTTTCAGCGATGTCTCTCGCCTTCATCAGAAGCATCTCACTGATAGCATGTGACGTCAGCCGGCAGATCTTGACAGCCGGCACCTGCGACACACCCAGCAGAGCTGTCAGATCTGCCAGGCCAGCCATCCTCTGCTGCAAGATGTTACGAACTTTGCCTGTCCATGAACTAAAAAGATGCTAAAATGCTCCGTGGAACTGAGAGAAACTGTGTACAGTGCTGTGAGCTATGCATGACATCGTTCACTAAGCACTGATTTGAAGACCAACCAGTGCTTGAGAAAATGAACAGTGCTGCTTCTATCAGTGCAGGATCCCATGCAGGTTCATCGCTGCATCATACAGCAGATTCAACCTGTTTTCTTGTTGCTCTTCCTCCTTTAGCTAAGAATCACACAGTTTCAGATAAAAACTCTGCGAATGAAAGCCAGCCAGGCAGCCGACATTCTCCTCTTCCACTGTTTCCTTTGTTATCTAGAGTGTTTGGAATGATTTGAGCGCCCCAGTGAAAACACTGATGGAGGAGATGGACTCTCATTGACTTTCAGTGGCAGACAGGTCCAGAGATCAGATTGCCAAATGCTAATATAGCAACCCGAGCTGCAGGCTGGTCAGCAAGCCAAGACTGGAACAAGCTGGTCTCACTGTTTACTGCATGTGAGCTGAGATACTGCTGCACCCTGGATCCTTGTCAAGAGGAATTCAGGCTCATTTTGAACCATTAAATACTCCCAAAAACTTTTTCTGAGAATTAAACAAAAAGGGAACAGAAACATGAATTCATGTGCTTTGATGTGATTGTTACAATATACTTTATTGTTCCTTGGACTCAAGCGCTGCACACATAAGGCTGCTTCTGTAGCAAAACCACAACCTCAAATTACACATAAATGTAACTCAAACAATTAAAAAGGGTTGTGCCATGTTTTGGTCTTTAGTGCCTGCAGTCTTAACTCAAAACGACTGATATGTCAAGACCAGGACGAGAAAACTAATCTATTTCTGTCTATTTCTTGTGCATTTTTAGTCAATTTATGACTGGCTAAGATTTAAGTGTTCACATTTTGGAGACAAAACTAATTCAATCCAACACTACTGATGCCCTTGTAGCAACCAATAGTGTAATAATGGCCAATAATGTAATAACATTTTGCCAATAACTGCAGCCAATAATGTAATAATACATCAACAGGACTGCATTTCTTGGAAATAGAATATGGTTTTGCAGTTTTTGTGCAATTTGCTCATCAAAAACAGGTCTAGTGGATGGTATAGTGGTTATATTCATTCATCAAGGATACGTCTCACTCTCCTTAATTATGGCTGTAAGAGCCAGTTTGAGATAAATTCATCATTTCATGTCAGTGTCTCTGTTGGATCATTGTCAAATGAATTTACCACATTTTTTTCTTGGAAAACATTTCATTTCTCATTTCATTCATTTTCTCAAGGAAAAACGATTCAGTCCTCACTTAAAGCTGTATTTATATAACTGGACTGGCTCTATAATGGCATTTAACTCCAATATACAACATAGAACATGAACACTGAAGACTATTGTGTACATTATTGGCTTTATTGCATTTAAAATGGCCAAAATGATGTTACTGGTTGCTACAACCCTTGCAGAACATCTTTCATTATTGTTACCTTAACATAGAATTTTACTGTAGCTTTCATTGGCTATTAATTCAATAAACTAACTATTCACTTGTGAATAGTTAGTACCCTGTAATAGGCATGTGTTGCAAAGGGAAATGTTTAAATACATTAACTACAACCTTGATAGGAAAGTCTAAATAAAATGCTCTAATCAATATTTTTTATATTAATCATAAAAAAACAAACGTATTATGAAAAGTAATTTACAGAAATGTCACCGGCAGCTCTCCTCAGTTCTGCTGCACTTTTTATGTCTTTTTGGGGGGTTCGGTATCAATATTCTGTTAAAAATGGTTTTCCACCTCTCATATGTGTGGCTGATTTACTACAATATGCAGGGTGATATTTCATGGAAAACCATATAAATATGTCATGTTGATACACAGCTCTGCTACCATCAGTGTGTGTGTGATAGGATACATTAAAGTAGATAAGGTTTGGTTCTTCTGTTGCTTGTCTTTCTTCTTCTTGTCTGTTCACTCTCCTGCTCCTTTAGCATCTTGTTGTACTCATTCAGTTTTCTTCCACACAGATTCTTCGCGGGTTTCCTTTGAGGCAGCCGACAGACCGAACTACTTCCTGTACGTGAGCCCCAGCGGCCAGGTGAGGCTGGCCAAGTGGGAGGACAGCGAGGCATTCTGGGACGGCGCCACCTTCGTCCTCCACAGAAACACCTGGATCCCGGGCTACGACTCGCTCGAGTCCCACGCCAAACCCGGCTTCTTCCTGCACGCCACGCTGCCCCGCCTCCACCTGCTCAAATACAGACACACCGACAGTTTCCGCAAAGCCACGCTGTTCAGACTGACAGGTGAAGTGACCCACGGGCACAAACTCATCACACAACACTCACCAACAGCCATTTTTATTGAAAGTAGTTTGATTTTTCCCACAGTAGCTACAACAAAAAACTGTGTTGCCAACAGCTGCTAGCCACACCTAAGAATCTAATTCAGAAATAATATAATTAGCTCTCACTCTCCTTAATCATGGTTGGAAGAACCAATTAGAGAATTATTTGTTGTACAAAAACTTTATTTAGAATATTTCTTATTTGCTTAGATATGTAAATTCATCATTTCATGTCTCTGTTGGATGTTACATTGTCAAATGAATTTACCACATTTTCTTCTTGGAAAACATTTCATTAAAACTTTTTAAAAACTTTTCTCAAGGAGAAATGATTCAGTCCTCACTTCAAACTGTATTTAAATAACTGGACTGGCTCTATAATGGCACTTAACTCCAGTATATAACATGAACATGAACACTGAAGAGTATTATGTACGTTATTGGCTCAAAAACTTTATTACATTATTGGCAAGTTATTACGTTACTGGCTTTATTACATTTAAAATGGCCAGAATTATTACGTTATTGGTTGCTACAGGAGCCATAACTGAGAAATAAAAACTGCATGTAGAGAACCACCAGTCAAAACTGATAAAAGCTGCTTACAAAGTTTGGTGACTTTGGCTCAAATTACAGCTCATTTTACATCTACTATGCATGCATACAGTTTCATAAGTCAGTGCAACAACATGATAGGCTTGATTTCTTGGATCAGCTGTTATAAAGCAGATTATTTGCATTTTGGGGGGAAGGACAAGACATGTGTCAAACAACCACCATCTTTGGTGTCACTGAACTCCCCCATAGATTTCTTTTTTGTTGCAACATCTCTGCTTATTCACGTGACCACTAGAAGTCGCCTATGTAAGCTTATGTTCCTTGAGGCCCCCTATCCTGCATGTTTTAGATGTTTCCCTCTTCCAACACACCTGATTCAAATGATCAGGATCGTTATCAGGCTTCTGCAGAGCTTGATGATGAGCTGATCACCTGCAATGGATGATAATACACCCTCTGGCCTACTAATACACGCAGTAGGGCGCTTATTGTCAAGTGTGGCGGCATGATAATACCTAATAACGGCTATTCAATGGGCAGGTAACATCTGAATTGGGCCCTTCTCCAGCAGTTTATAGATTTATTTCTCACATATAATACAGAAGTAATTGTGAGACACTTTTCAATATTATCTTTTACAGAAGTCATAACTATAAGTAAAGTAGATTTTTCTTTGGTCAGTTCAATGTGCTTGTTTATTATAGAATTTGATTTGATTTGATCTTGGATGTTGCCAGTAAAAATCCCCTTTAAGCATTTTAGCATTTCAAATATCTGTTGAAGTCGGGCGTCAGCGAGGATTCAGGGTTTAGCTGGTCATCAGAGCTTCCTCCGGGGTCAGAGGTCAAGACTAGTGGCTCCTCTGGCTGCATTCTCTGCTGACAGAGCATTGGGGCTAATCACTGATGCTAAAAATACAGCAGCATTTGTTTTACTTAATGGAAAAGGCATAGCAGCCAATAGCAGATTGAATTTCCTGCTGACAGAAGTGAATGCCAAACACATTCAGAGCAAGAGATGAAGTCCAGACATACAGCTATTTCATCACATTACTGCTCTGTGAAAACATTTGGGGATCCTTTTAAGATGGTCTGGATTAGTAATGTGATATAGGGTACATTTCCTTTACATTATTTCCTGCCGTTTAAGGTGACATCAGAGTGACTTTTATTTCATATAAATGCTCTCGACCCTGCTGTAAGCACGGATGGGGCAGCTGATACTTAACCATGTGCATGTTGTGCCAAAAACTGTTTCCAAAAACTCAACATCAGGTCTTTTTTACTATTTTGAAGCATTTAAACAAGTACAAGTGATAATGTCACATGGTATAAAAATGTTTTTTTGCTAACTTTAAAGCAGCTGAACTTGCACAGACTATGTATTTATAAATAGACATAATACTCACTAAATTATGATACAGGTAAATCCAACTATTTTGTTTGTTATACCTCTAGGACCATAAGAATATCCCCTTTTCAGTTTAGAGTCTGAAATCACATTTGTATGATGCTCCTTTGTGCACAAACATTTCGCAGAGATAGATTTGTTCCTCAGAGAATTCAACTGAAACTGTTTTTGATCAGGCTCCAGCTCTGACACCCCACCGGGTCCTCGGTGTCAGTGGAGGTACGACTCCTGCGTCAGTCCCTGTTTCAAGACCTGCAGCGACCCGTCGGCTGAAGCCTGCGTCACCATCCCACAGTGAGACCCTCTGACCTTTTCCTTCATTCTCAGTACAACTCCAACAGTTTGTAGCCTGCTCGTCCTGAAGTAACAAGCCTGAAATGGCTGTTAAGCAAACAATAAACGTCTTCCACTTCTGATGTGGGAGAGCTTTAGTCCGCAAAACTTGCAAAAACTTATTATTTCTTTTTAAAAATTCATTTGCACCTCATAAAAATTTTTGTTTCATGGAATCCAGTCATATTTTTGTGTTTGTTTGTCTCGGTACCTGAATCTGAATTACCAGCTTCAGAGGTCAATGTCAGACATTTACTTTAAAACTCAGTAAATTTTGCACATTTAACTATAATTCTCTACTCTCAGGAAAAGTGGCAGTTGTCTTAACATTTGCCTGATTTGCCACCTCTGCAAATAATCTACTGTATGTGAACAGTGAATAAAATAATGACATTTATTTCCTTTAGCCACCGAGCGCACATGTTCATATATTGTCCCAGCACCATTATGCAGACAATGTCTCCTACATAATTCTAAAAATATGTCTATACTGCCAACATTTTATGGTCAGATATATATGAAAACATAACATTTTGATAATGTAAAATACTTGTTAACTTAATATAAAGTCTAATATAAAAAATCTGTAAGTATTATCATATCATTCATTCATCATTCATAACATTCTATTTCCTTAGTCTTTCTACTTTTGTACAATTTGTGCAATTATAGCACTCCATCAGTATTTCTGTTCATCAAAAAGTCTGTGCAATACCACTGATATGTGCAATAATGTTATTTTTTTTGGTTTAGTTTTTATTTTATGCTTCATTCCTTAAATGTTTGCACTGTCTTTGCTGCTGTAACATTGCAAATTTCCCCAATGTAGGATTAATAAAGGGTTATCTTATCTTATCTCATCTTAGCTCATAGGACAATCTAATCTATATAGACGAGACTGTTCTACAGAATGTTAAGATAGCTGTTATAATGACCAACATAATAGCGCAGGAGTAAAGGTAGGGAAATTATCCTAAAGGTTAACCAAATAGACGATTGGTCGCACATTTAGTTCAATAGATGTATTCATTTATTTTATTCAAAACTGCAGAGAACACATTGAGGGACAACCCTCATTTCAAAATGTTACACACTTAAAATAAATTAGCTATAAAATAATAACATATGATTATATTACGTGATTAAAACACATTTTAACAGTGCTAAAAAGTGTAGGTATTAACAATAAGCCAAATGAATAAACAATATGAATTTAGTGAATAAAAGACATGGAGGCGATAGAGACTTGTTCAGCTCTGATTCAGTTCTAAACACTGTTTTCCACAACCTGAGAGAAACATTTTCCCTCTTTCATAGTGGTTAGTATCTTCTGTTCACGGCAGACAAAAAATGAAATATCTCTGCTCTCGTAAAAACTGCTTGTATTCTTTTTTTTCTGTTATTTTGAGCACACTGATGCTGTGGTTCTACAGTTTTGTTAGTTTTTGTGGTTTCATAGTTGTGTATTGTCCTCTGTACAGAGTGGAGGGCTGCCTTCCCGTCTGCCCCCCACACATGGTCCTAGATGAAGTCACCCGTCGGTGTGTCTACGTTGAGGACTGTGAGTATATCTGAGGATACTTCAGTGGTGTTTACACTGAGATATGTAGTTAAAATCTTTACTTATATATGCACTTGTGCCCTGAAATAACAAATACGATACAAAAAGCAACATGCAACATCCTCATGACATAATTATTTTTAATTTAATTTCATTCATTTTTTCTCATCCATAAGAAAACAGATTCACCAAATCACATTTTCATGACTTGTAGATACTTAGAGTTATATTCAACATTAAAACTGTAGCAATTAGTTGATTTCTTGGTCAAGTCACATTTACTTGTGTAGAACATTTAAAACAACTGAAACAGATGTAAAGTGCTTTCCCTTTGAGACAAACGATTAACAATTAAAAATGTCCTTAGTAAAAGAAGTGAAAAATGTAATTCATCTCAGGAAACTTAACTTGTTGAGGTAAAGATTTTACACCAGTGATACTCAATTTTCTCAAAGAAAGATTATCCTTGTAATGCTAAAGAAGCTTCTGTTTATTCATTGGCTCCAATTATTTATTAATTATTTAAAAGAGAGAAATCAATCAATCAATCAATCAATCAATCAATCAACTTTTATTTGTAAAGCGCTTAATCACATCAACAGACATTTCAAAGCGCTTTCACAAGGAGGGAAAAGACAGAACCCAACAGAACCCTTTCCAAAGCAAGCAGAAGCAACAGTGGCGGAAACCCAGTGATTCCCTTTAAGCGAGCGCTTGGTGACAGTGTAGAAGAAAAAACTGCCTTTAACTACTTTTTCTTCCATAAATAAACGTATTTACTTGAATAAGATCAAAGCATTGAATGTTTAAAACAGATGAAAAAAATATTAAAGACAAATAAAATTATTAAGCTATTTTAAAAATCCAAAAATGAGTAAATGGAGTCAACCAACGAATTTACAATAGTCTTGACCTAATTATGTAGTTTGCATTACTGCTAATCCAAAGTGTACAAAACTTGCCATGAAATAAGATCTGGAGGAAGCCGTCTGCATCCTCTCCGTCTGTCTCGTGAACTGTGTCTCTGTGTCGAGCTCAGCGCTTCTCTAACACACTTTTTATTGGCTGGTTTCAGGTATTAAGGTCCCAGTTGTTGTACAGCCTGTAACACCATCCGCCGCTCAGCCGACCTCTGCAGCTGTCACTTCTGCAACCACCGCCAGCACCACAGCCTCCACTACTCCCATTAGGACCACCACCACCAGCCCCACCACCTCCTCCCTTCCACACACCGCTCCAACAACTAAACTCACCACCACTATTCCTGCTGTGAGCACTCAGACCACCACGACCCAACCAGTCACGCTGTCTCCTGCTGCAACTCCTGAACTTCCTAGAACACCAGAACCTCCTTCTCCTCCGACAGCACCCCCTACTCTGAGGCCAGAGGTGGTGGAGCCGCTGTCTACTGTCAGAGTGACGGAAGCTTCATCCACCACTGTAAAAGACTCAACAACATGGACGAGCACGACGCCAAGCTCGACTGTCAGCCCTGTTGGGCCCAGCACTTCCAGGACAAGCTCAGCTCCATTTGCCATCACGGCTCTGTTCTGGATCACCTCCGCCACGAAGCCCACCGACTCCCTGCCGCCGTCCTACACCTCCGTGCAGCCAAACACCACTGCAGCCAAGACCACAACCTCTGTAGAGGGTCCAACCACAATCAGAACTCCTACAACTCTGCATCCAACCGAAGAGACCACACAAGCCACAACACACTCAGCAGCAGTTACTCCAATTGTAACATCTTCCAGTCCGGCTCCGGTCTCAGAGACTTCTGTAGTCACGGAGAAAACCACTGTTCCCAGTACAGCTACTACTACGTACACAGAGACCAGCACAAAACCTACAACAGACGAGAGAATAACAACAACAACAACAACACTCATCCCTCCTGGTTTACCGAGCACAGCCTCCACAACACCTTCACCTCTACCAGCCTCACCTGCTGTAGAAACAGGAACTGTATCTTTACCAGCAGTCACCTCAACAACAACTACACAATCAGTCACACCAGTCACACCTTTCACTACCAGTAAAACAACACCACACATACCTCCAGAGACAACACCACCACCTGTGACCACTGAGAGGACAACAGACATCATCTTTACTGACCTGACGACTTCTACAGCAGTTCCTGAGTTACCGACGACAACTGTAGTCCATGCTGCCCCAACTACAGCTGCTCCATCTGTCTCCACCTCCGCTACTACAGACTGGAGAACAACAACAAAGAAAGTGACCACACCTGAATCCACTGCCTCTAAAGCACCCGTAGCTGCCACAACAACAGCTGCACCTCCACGTCCAAACATCACAGATGCCAAACCTGTTTCCACGTCCACAACATACACTGAGAGAACCTCTTGGTCTGCAGCCGTCCCACTAACAGAGAGAACCACCACTACGACCTCAAGACCTCCAGAAGTTCCCGAAACATCCACCATGTCCACAGGTCCTCTAGACACAATAAAACCTACTGTACCACCAGTGTCTCCAACACAAACCACTGCTGTTCCGACAACAACAGAGACCTCCACCCGTTCTGCCACTACAGAGCGGACCACCGAGCCGTGGGTTCCCCCCCATCGGGAGACCACTTCCACCCTGGTGTACAGACCCACAGTGGAGACAACACCGGAAGTCACTTCTGAAGCTGTCATCCACGTGGTGACTACGACTAAAACCACCGAAGTCCCTCAACTTCCAGCTACATCAGAGCCAACTGTCACCTCTGCAGCTTCCACCACTGCCACCACCACCACTACCCAAACTACAACGCCAGCTGAAATCTCAACCTCAGAAATCGAAGCCACTACAACCAGAAAACTGGTCACACCTCCACCTCCTCCTGTGTCTGCTACTCCTGAGACACACACCGCCCCTACAAGAGTGCCACCTGCTGTTGTTACCACCACGCTCAGACCCGTCGTCGTTCAACCGATTACAGAGACAACACATCCAGTGACGGGCAGAGTGCAGGTGTCTACGAGAGCTACAACCACGTCACCTCCGTCTTGGTCGCCGCTCCACACGAGGACCTCCACAGCAGCTCCCAGGCCAACGACTTCCCTGGACAAAGTCACCACCCGGCTGGTCTCCACTTCCAGAGCTTCACCTGCTGTGACAACGACCACCATCGCACGAACAACCACCCTCAGGACGACACCAAGAGTTCCTCTGACAACAAGAGTTACCCCCAGAATCACTTCGACCGAGAGGTCAACCACCAGGCCGGTCACTGCAAGTGTTACCGTAGCAACAAGGCCTTCAACAGTTACCACCAGATCAACCACTCCCGGCCCACCCGCTGTTACGCCGAGCCCAGGAACAACAACCACGTCCGGACTGACGTCTACGACTATCACAACACCCGCTGAATCAGTCACCACAGTGAGCACAACGGAACGTGCCGACACAACCACAGCATCCCGCCTCACCACCACAACTGGTCCAGAGCCTGTTCCTACTATAACTACAGTCACAGCGTCTACAGCCGTCCCCACAGCAACCACCAGGGAGTCAACCACATCTGAGAGGACCATGACAACTAAAGAGACTGAACTGTCACCATCCCAACCTGTGAAGCCTCCACCTGATGTCCTCATCTCCACCCAGGAGCCCAGTACTCCCAGTCCTGCCACAACTTCACTCCCATCAGCCACCACTGCTGTACCAGACAGATTAAATCAGACCAGTCCAGGTGTAACAACATCTTTAGCACCAGCTTCTCCTCACACACCGGCGGAAACGACGAGCCACACAGTGGAGGGAACAACATCTCTGACTGTGTCACCTACCAGGATGTGCACTGTGGGTTCACTTATAACACAACTCTTACAATTTAAACATACTGCTGGAAGGACAGGTGTCATAACTGTGGAAGCTGCCACTCCAGAAAAAGAAACACAGATTAGTATTATAATATAACGTGAAAAAGTTATTGTTCTAACAAGATGCTTTTCACATTATACTAAGATATATTCACGTTATAACAAGATATTTTGTTGTTATTATGACATACAAGTTACCATGTTACACCTAGAAACTTGTCTTGTTATAACAATATCCTGTTTATCTTGTTGTAATGAGAAACATTTCACATTAAAACATGAAAACCTGTATTGGTATATCAGGAAACTCATGTTTGAATGAGGAAATAGTGTGCAGAGAACAGATAAATTGAAGAATTTGGCTCTATCAAGTTCAGCTTCATGCTTGGGTTGAGACATGGTGAGATTCTGCTAGTATTAGGACAGTGCATGATATTCTAATAATTATGTACACACAAAGAAGTATTTTAAACTTTACAATGCAGAGAGAAGAATGACCCACTCATTGTTTGCTAATCAGCTTGAGGAGCACTGAAGGCTTTATGGATGCATCACTTATCATCCACTGGGCTCAATGACAGAAACAGAATCTCACCATGTCTCAACCCAAGAATGAAGTAGAACATAATCAAATCATGTAAATGATCAATTTTCATCCATTTATCCATTGTTGGCATTATTGGAATATAAGTTAATACATTATAATTTACAACATAAAGGGGCAGTGGGTTCCTAGTGGTTTGTGAAGCGAACTTGTAACCGGTGGGTCGGTGGTTTGAGCCCCCGGACTGACGAGAGGTTGAGGTGGGAAAGTGAGAGCGACCTCTTGTCCCAGTCACCACCACTGTGGGCCCTTGAGCAAGGCCCTTAACCCCTGACTGCTCCCCAGGCGCTGCACCTTGGCAGCCCACTGCTAATAGTATGTATAGTTAAGGTTAACTTTGAATAGGATGGGTCAATGCAGAGAAGGAAGGAACCCAAGGGGATCAGTAAAGGTTAAAAAAACAACAAAAAAAAAACATTTCCCCTTGTAACAAGACAAATAATACATTGTTATAACAGTAAACTTTTTATGTTATAAAATGAAACTGATCCATTTTTCTTTTTCTGGGGTGGCAGAAATACATTCATATTATA
>OMNN01101236.1:26331-36756 GCA_900302755.1 Chromis chromis
CACTTCCATTTGTTGGTTCTGCGGGGAAATTGTTGTTGAGCTTTTTCTAATGAATAATGAAGCAGCACATGTCATTTGTGCACAGCATGGAATTAAATACTTGCAAAATTACATTTATTAGCGCAATGTTTCGTTGCTAGATCTCCATCAGGCAAACTTAAAACTTTTGGATACACTTGTCCCTCTCTTGTACGCAAGGAGTTTCTTTGTCATAATTTAAAACATAAAAATTCAGCACCTACATTAAACGTATCAGACAACTAACGTTTTTTTACTGGAATATCTACATTTCTCCCTTCCTCTATTTACTTAGCCGTCCCTCCATTCATTCTGAAGCTAATGAAACAGCACGTTAGGGGTTTTGTAATTTCCTTAGCTAAACACACACTGTGCTCAATGCTTTACAAGCATATGTGAAATGAGGTCATGTTTAATTGTAAAGAAAGTTTGTGAAGTTTTGGGCACCCCGATAGCCTAGCGGTTATGTCATGTGACCCATGTGCAAGCACACTTCTCTTCTCACACTCTGTAAACTCAACGACCCTGAGAAGATCTCGAGCACATTTGGTATCACAGCAGTAAAACTTAAAGGTGTAATTAGCAGAGAAACTGGAGATCACCAAACTCATGCTGATACTGTTGGCATGAAGCATGTGGCAGGGTGACTCTGATAGCTTTACTTTGAGAGCTGAACAACTGACAAGTAGCTTGTCTTAACATCCATTACGTCATACTCAAGGATACATACATCATGTCTGTGAATTTCCCTCCTCAGGTTTCTGTGACGGAGACCCGACCAATGACCTGACTCTGGCCAATGGCACCACGGTGGGCGTAAGCGAGGACCCGGCTCTGTTCATCGACAGCTGGCAGGTTCCCAACACCACCAGCTACATCAGCCACAGCCGGCGCCGCGAGTTCAACTGCTCCACCAGCGACTGCTCCAGCTGCCTGCTCATGCTGCAGAACCACGCCTTCACGCCCTGCCACACCTTCGTACGTTAACCTGTGAACTCACTTCCAGCTTTCTTTGTTTACGGAGGACCCAGTGTCTCTGAAACCCAAAGACGACCCACGAGACGACTTTTTGGGCAGTATTTCTCTCTCGCTTCAGTAGAAGAAAATGTTTTACAAATGAGACAAAAGATGTAGGACAACTAGCATAATATAAACATGGATAATGTACTGGCTAAAGAACGTATTGTGAAGAACAAAGTGAACCAATACTGATGAAGATTCTTATAGCAAACACACTGACATCATATGAAACATACTATGTATTAACAGTAATAATAAATAGCTCTGACTAATTATTGATTCCTTTATTGTCTTCAGGTCCCACCCAGCACGTTTTGTGAGGTTTGGGTTCGAGACGCCGAGTACGTCAACAACCAGTGTGTGGCTCTGGCTGCTTATGTGGCTTCCTGCCACAAATTCAACATCTGCATTGAGTGGAGGAGTCCAGATTACTGCCGTAAGACTTCTGTCTGCTGTTAAAACATTGAAACACTCACAGCTGCTATTGAAAAGACAACTGTAAGCGTAGTGTATAATAAATAGTCTTAATTCTAATTGTTGTTTGAGTCTCCCTCCAAACCAAGCCACTCCTTAGATTAAATTAGTCTTTATTACGTGTCATAATATAATATATCCTAGCTGGATTGTTGTCCAAGCCACTTTTCCCCTCCTTTTTATACTAACAGCTGATCTTTTATCACAAAACAAAGACTTGTGAATGTAAACATCCTAAAATGAAACTAAATCCACTTCATTGATCGGGCAGGGAGCAAGCCAAAGACTCTAGTGACTGTATCAATAATATATTAGAGACTGTTTTAACTTTCAGTGGACGAAGTTTCAATTGATGCACTTTGACAGGTAATGGGTCCTCAAAATCCTAATTTGTGACCTGCAGTTAGTCAACAGGCAAGTATATTTGAACAGGACCTTTCAAAAACAAGGCAATACAAAGTGCTTTATGTAAAACAAGAAGTATAACAATACAGATTTACTCATTAGTACAAAGAGTTAAATGACACACAGAATAACTGACCTAACTGAACACATGTGCAGGATCTTACATTAAAGCTGCATGTAGCTTATTGAATAAAATGCACTTAAATAACTGAGTGCATTTTCACTCAAACATCGTGGATTTCCATTCAGCACAATCCAGAAAGTGTTACTCACACTGTTGTTTTTTTAACTGCAAGTCCAAACTAATGTCATGTAATTATGTAATGTGTTGTGTCTCTTCTTGCAGCCTTCGTGTGTCCTGACACTCTTCGTTATCAGGCCTGTCTGCCGGCCTGCACGTCTCAGTCCTGCCCAAACCACGACTTTGATTCAGACCCGGACCAGTGTTCAGGCCTGACCGAGGGCTGCGTCTGCCCAGAGGGAACACTCCTCCACCGGCCGTACTCTGCACTTTGCATCCCTCCAGACAAATGTGGTAAGACCCCAGTTTACCAGGCAGAACGAAGCTGGTTCTCTTTTTACCAGGTTAGATCACCATGGCAACTGATGCTGTGGAGCAGGTTCTGTTTTGGATTTACATCGGCCGTAAAAAAGCATCTCCTTTTAACAAGGTTACAATTTCATTTAGCAGACACTTTATCCAAAGCGACGTACATAGGTAGGTAGGCGGGACAGCATTATGGACCTTGCCTAAGGGTCCTCTGTGGATACCTGCACCCTGACCGGGATTTGAACCACTGATCTCCCATGCCAAGGTCTGGGGTGTTAGTCACTGAGCTGTCCAGCTGCTATACCTGCTTTAACCAGAGCGCTTCTTGACGATTTTTTACAAGTGATACAGATTCTCAGCTAAAGGAAAATGTTTCATCTGTGAACCTGTTGAGCTGTACGTCACTAAAACCACTGAATGAAGTTGTGTAGTTATGTGTAGTTAACAGTATCGCACACTGTATGCATCGTGTTGCCATAGTAACCCGACATGTATTTGGTTGGTGATGCAGAAATCGTATAAATATGTTTTTATGTTTCATCCTGATTTGCTGTTAAGTTTACTCTGCAGGTACTGCAGCTGATAGAACACAGATTAGAACATTGATTATTCTATTAGTATTTATTACAGAGAATATTCAGTAAGTAACATTAATTTCACTTTGATTTGACCACAAATTAAAGCAATATCTGGCATTATGGGTCAGTGTCAGACTGAAATGCACTTCAATACAATAATCTAATAATAATAATCCTTTCTTGATCCCCTTGGGTTCCTTCCTTCTCTGCATTCATCCTATTCCAAGTTAACCTTAACTATACATACTAGGAGCAGTGGGCTGCCGCGGTGCAGCGCCCGGGGAGCAGTCAGGGGTTAAGGGCCTTGCTCAAGGGCCCACAGTGGTGGTGACTGGGACAAGTGGTCACTCTCACTTTCCCATCTCAACCTCTTGCCAGTCCGGGGACTCAAACTGGCGACCCACCGGTTACAAGTTCTCTTCACAAACCACAAGGCCACCACTGCCTTCCCACCGTTGCCATCAAGTGGTAAACATTGGTTGCCAACGAATATTAAGAACTAAAAAGAAGTGCTAATGCTAACTCAGCTGCCTCAGTTGTTGGTGTGGTTGACAAGACAATATTGTAACAACTTGCTCAGCCACTAGCGGTCAGCCAGCAGTAGCCAAGCAGACAGATTAGCTCTCTAATCTCTTGGTTGGAGTCTCAGCCAACATTTGGTCATAAATTCAGAATATCATGTTGCATAGTGTTGTTGAATGTCTTCTTCAGCCTTTGTTTTTTTTCTCTGAGCTGCTCCACAGCTGCATTTTGACAAAGTAGCCACTGAAAATGAGTTTACTGCTTATAGTGGTCAATAGAAATATCTCTTAAAGCTCAGTCATTAAAAAGCACTTGACACAGCCCCAGATGTTTCCAAATCAAACTGGACTTGAATTTTAAGGATTATAACTTTAAGTTATGGAAAAACTAAGCCCTGTGTAGACTTAAAAGGCAGCTTTAAATTGTTTATGACATAGAGCCGGGGCTGTGTCAGACTGGATTCACAGTAGTTGCAGTAGATTGATCCAGTTAGATGGTGAAAGAAATAAAGCATAAAAGCATCCGCTGTCCATCCATATGCTGTGTGAATGTTACAGACACTCATATTATTTCAAAAATAGGGCTAAATTCACAGCCTCCATTTCAATCTTTGTATGTGACTCATATTAAACAAAGCTGATAATGTGAAAGTATTACAAAAGATATGATGAGACCAGGAAACAGACCTTAAAATTCTCACCTAATAGTTAAATCACCATGTTCACATCATGGATCCAAACTGGATATTATAAACCCAGCATTTGTTCCACACTATGAAAGCTGCTAATGTGACCTGGCCCAGCTGGACCTGACAGTTCTGGCTCTGCAAACCATTTCAAATTTCATATCTTGTCTCACGGTGATTTGTGAAGTTGTCACAATCGTTAATATATTGATTTGTGGACACAGATTTTCACATTTTTCTTCGTGTACATGGACACAAAACATGAACATTAGATATCTACATTATTGACTGGAGACCTTATTCTTTGTATCACTAACAAACACGACTTTTAAATCACAGCTTGCCACTTTTAAGGACATTTTGTGTGTCATATTAAGCATTTTAAGGTTTTTGGATGTCATTTCAGTCTGTTTTGTTCTAACTGTGAAAAGAACTACCAAGACTGATGAAGATTAACAACTTGGCTGCTATTCTAGAGTCAGGTTAGTAAGTAACTAAGGGGCCAAGCCCAACCCCTGAAAAACACCCCCACACCATAATCCCCCCACCACCAAACTTTACACTTGGTACAATGTAGTCAGGTAAGAACCGTTCTCCTGGCAACCACCAAACCCAGACTCGTCCATGGGATTGCCAGACAGAGAAGCGTGATTGGTCACTCCAGAGAACATGTCTCCACTGCTCTAGAGTCCAGTGGCGGTGATATAAGGCTTGAATGCAGCTGCTCGGCCATGGAAACCCATTCCATGAAGCTCTCTACCACTGTTCTGGAGCTGATCTGAAGGCCACACCAAGTCTGGAGGTCTGTTGCTATTGACTCTGCAGAAAGTTGGCGATTTCTGCCCACTGTGCTCCTCAGCATCCACTGACCCCGCTCTGTGATTTTACGTGACCTACCACTTCATGGCTGAGTTGCTGTTGTTCCCAATTGCTTCCATTTTGTTATAATACCACAGTTGACCGTGGAATATCTAGTATTGAGGAAATTTCACGAAGGGACTTATTGTACAGATGGCAACCTATCACGGTACCACGCCTGAATTCACTGAGCTCCTGAGAGCGACCTATTCTTTCACAAATGTTTGTAGAAGCAGTCTGCATGCCTAGGTGTATGATTTTATACACCTGTGGCCATGGAAGTGATTGCAACACCTGAATTCAATTATTTGGAGGGGTGTTCCAATACTTTTGGCAATATAGTGTATTTCCACATCGGCCTGAATCACTGCCCAAAAATGCACTGATTTAAATTTCTGTTTTGGTGACCATGTATGCAAAAAAATCTGGAAGATGAATGTCCATGCATATAGATCAACAGATTAAAGATTAGACTATTTTACAAACCGCCATGAGTCTGGGCTGCATCTTCCCATGGAACAACATGTAATATATGCAAATCTGTCTCAGCACGTCTTTGTGTGTTGAACTACAACAGTGTTCATTTTTGTTAAAAAGTTTACAAATGTAAATTCTTTGACCTCAATTGTTTTAAATATTTAGTCACTATACGAAACCATTTTTCAGAATTGTTGCGCTAATTTGGCACTAAGCTTCCTCCATTCACGGATCAGTGGCTGTTATAGACATCCCAAGGCTTATACTCACACTCTCTATATTGAATTAAACATAAAATTCACAGGAATTCACAGCCATGATGCAGCCACAGCTCTTCACGGAAGCTGTTGAGTGTGCAGCGAGCACAAACTCATCATCTCCAGTAAGAGCTGAGTCAAAGAAAAGAATCTGGTATGTGACTGGAAACAGCCTTTGTAAAGTTAAAGTAATAATGAACACTGGTGAAAGCTGTAATTGTTTCCTATCGTCTGGCTTTCTCTCCATCGCCATCATCTGCTCACCAGGTCGGACAACAAACGGCTACATGCTGCGACCCGCTCAATGTATGAACACTTCTATTTACTTGAACGTGCTCGAAGGCTGTTGGAACGAGACCAAACTGCTTAGTGATATTTACTTGGTAAATAAACACAAGATTTAAGATTGCAGGCTCACTGAGCATCTTAATCACTTTCAGATTTTGTCAGATGTTATGTAAGTGATCTTTGCAGCATGATTGTGTAGCGACTTCTCTGCAATGTTGCGCGAACAAAACCTCCTCCTGAGGTCTGTTGTTTGTCAGAGTTTACCATTTGGCTGATATGGTGTGGAAAAAATGCAAAAGTGGTAATATGAAGAGAAAAAAAAACTGCATTGTAGTGGCAAACAACAGCATACAAGTCCAGAGTTGTAATTGGTGGAAACAGTTCAAAGTCATTGTGTTTGCTGAGAAACTCGCCCTTGATGCTTTACTGGCTCTCCAAGAGACTTCTCTCACAATCCGCCACGCTTATGAAATGACAAGCCTTTGTTGAGAGCGATCATGATCCTCATGGCTGGTTGGTGTTACTTTTATGTCCCTGCTGAGAGTATGTATGTGATCTGGCAGAACCCAACCCACCAAGACACAAACATTTCTTCCACTGGCCTCTACCAAATAAAACTGGTATAAACAAGAACCCAGCTTTCCTGCCATCCCCTCATCCAAGAGCAAAACAAGATGCTGAAGCTGCAGAAACACTTCCCAGATGTTTGTCACCAAGTGTAAGAGACTGGTTGTATGGTATGACCACTCTGCTGATTGCACTGAGGACAAGGATCATAAAAACCTGAATGTAATCCCCCATTGGCTTCTGATGACTTTGTTTTGAATGTCTCATGTGCAAAACTAAATAATTACATGCCTATGAAGGCATCTGTTAGGTTCCATTCTCGTGAGTAAAGTACAGACCTCCAGAATGTACTTTGCACATGCTAAATAACTGAGCCATTACAAATCATTTCCATGTGAACACTATTTTCACTCAAGGGGTGCTTTCTCATGTTCTAGTGTTTGTGTTTGTACATATTTTGGGGGCAATAGTGCATGTACTATTTTGTAGCCTGCTTTGATTTTTCAGGGCTACAAAGCAGAAACAGTAGCAGACAGGCAGAAGGCTTTTCGCTTTCCGACTTGTATGAACCTGGCGGGAGCCCTGAAAATCCTGCTGGTTTCCAGTCTTGATCTCCTGCTAGTACCTCCCATCATTTACCGCTGGAGAAAATAACACAATGTACCGCACATCATGTAACACTGTTTCCAGGTAGCAGAATGTTCAGGCCGTCGCTCTCTCACGGCCGTTTGCTGAAGCTCGACGGGGTCTTGGACGTCACAAGTCATCTATGAAACCTTGAGGGGTTTTACTGTACTGGCCTCGCGCTGCTGTGTGCTGGCTGTGCGGGAAGAAACTAAATCCTGTGAGACAAATTAATATTTAGGCACTTAGGGATGTGAGGACAGCTGCTGAAAAGCCGCTTTGACTGTTGGGCCTGCCAAATAAAACAACATAATTCAGTGTCCCATATGCAGGAAGACGAGAGTCAGATGTTGTTAAGAGCTTTTATGAAATATGATCAGCTGACCATCATATCATTTCCTATCATTGCCAAGTAGCTGAGGAAAATAAAAGCAATGGTGTTTATTTCCCTGCTGAAGTGACTTGAGTCATAGTTTGACTTTGCTCTGTTTTCCTCTTTAGCCCCTTTTAGACGTGCATTCCTTCCCAACTGATGGTATCTGGATGTGTCACTTTTCCGTAAAAGACGCAAAGACAGTCTCACAAGGTTGGACCTAATAACTTCAAGTTCAACAAGTCTGAACTGCCTGGCGTTGCATTAAATGGAAAGGCAGGCAGATTTGACGAACATCATAGTCTTGGACAGACAAGTTTTCCAGAGGAGTTCTATTGTCTTTCTTGGTAGCCATCATTAAAATGAACTCCATAAAGTGGCCATCCATTAGTGAACTTCGGTTCATTAGTAGCTCCTTGAATCTTGATGCAATCTCATGCATATAGCAAATACTGCATGAGCACCGTGGTTCTATGTAGAAATGTTATGTCTGTATGTTAGAATGCATCACTTCAACTTATTAATGAAGCCATTAATGCTCCATATCCCTGGTCTGAAACAGCTTTAGATGGGCCCATGGACCCACCTTATCAATACGACTTTTTTTTTGTTCTTTATAAATTTTAAGCAACACAACAAAAAGTGGACATTGCTACAATCATTTTTATGCAGTTGAAATTATGCAGCTACAGTCAAGTTTGCATGCTTTACATATTGCTTTCATCTAAATCAATTGATTATCCATGTCTTTTTTCAGCTACTCATTTTCACTTAATGCAAGTTTAGCTAGTTTTAATATATTTTTAGTATAGCTTTGTGATAATTTTCCTCCTAAACATATGTCTATATACACTGAATGTAATCAAAACTTACATTAGTACCTCTGGTTGGAATCTCTGGGTTATGAAACAGAGGGAAATCTTTCACTACAGTGTTTTCAATCGAATAAAAGGGCTCAACACGCAAAATGTGGCATAACTAAAAGCATATTCCACTTAGTTTATACCCAGCACAGCTTGTCATCCTTTGAAGCGCAGCTGTGAACCAAGTTTTTTAAAGACAGAGGAGGGAGGCTCGCCCTGAGCCATGAGGTCCATGTTGGGGTTCCACATTTACTGTGCAGGAAACATCCAGCGGCGGAGCCTACAGTGTGTTTACTCTTTACATGCAGAGTGAATATATCATCCTCGTTTTCTGGATACATGGAAAAAGTCTCCTCACAGTATATACATTCACATTGATGAGCAGGTGTGTGTAGTCTTTCACACACACACACACTCTTGAACACACAAACTCACCAATAAACTAACATTTCGGTCTAACAGAAACAGTCGGGTCTCTGTATTTAGGGTGTGGGGTTAACAGATTGCTCCTTGTGACCCGCACATCAAACATTCCCATAAAGGCAGAATCTGGGGAATGCTCTACGGAACATCAACAGCACGTTTCCTCGTCTGTTCGAGCCTGCCTGTGGTGGGGAGAGGATGACAGGATGCAGGTTTTCAAGCCTGAGGTTACTGTAAACTTTATGTGAGTGTGTGTGCACATGTGTGTGCGTGAATGTTGCAAGCTGTGGGACACTAACATGTACTTTTGCTACAAATGTTTTAGAGGCATTCTGGGAGGAAGGCTGAAAGCATCTTCTGCATAATTACACACTCTGTCAAAGCTAAAGAGGAGGCTCCCTGTGAGACGAGGACTGGCAGGTGAGTGTGAAGAGGGGAAACCAGACTGCCAAAAATGGGAAGTTGTTGACCAAACATCTGGGAGTGTGTGTCTGTGTGCGTCCTAGCACGTTTGCATGTGTCAGTAAAGCGTTTTTTTTTTAAGAATGAGCAGGCGGTGGAAGGTCAGTGGGGACATTGATTGATGACTGATGAGCTGCTAGAATCTGTTGCATGTGAAAGTGCAACACTTGAACTTTGCTCGTTTGGACTTGTAGATGTGGATCCTGCGAAATTTCAACTGTCACTGGCTTTTATGTGCTTCTCTGTAATCAAAAATAACATATTCTTCAACACAGGATCCCAAGGCAGGTTGTGCAGCTCAGAAGATGAACAACTGTGGAATCTGCCAGAAATAACTTGAATTTTAAGAGGTCAAGTAAAAGTGTATTTTTTGTGCGAGTTTGGTGATGAATGTTAACTTAAGAACATAGATCATGTGTTTTTGACAGTTTAATTTGGTGTTTTTGTCTCACTTTGTATTCATATCTTACAAGTTTTGTGTCTGCCTTCATTTTTAGTAATACTAGTTGTCAAATTTGGTCCAATCTAAAATATATCAGCAACTTTAAAAATTGGTGCAGACATTTATGTTAATAACTTGGATGATTCTAGAGCCGTCATATTGGTTTAATCCCAAATACCTGCAAGACTAGTGCTGCTTACCAATAATAATGCTAACATGCTAAGCTAAGATGGTTACATTGTCACTGTCAAATCAAATCAAATAAACTTTATTTATCCGTTAGGAACTTCGTTTACAGAGAAAGTGCCAGTGCAGAAACATAAAACACAGCACTTATCCCACACAGCACATTAAAATTCTGACGGTCATGAAATCCCTAATAAATAGAGTAGAGTAAAAACAACAATAGATTAAAACCAATAGTAGATTAAAAAAAAAACACAAATAGGCCGGATGATGCTGTAGCATGCTGATTAGCATTTAGCTCAAAGCACCACTGCGCTTAACTAGAGCCTCACAGAGCTGCCAGCATGGGTAGT
>OMNN01101237.1:0-23581 GCA_900302755.1 Chromis chromis
AACGCTGCTGCTTGATGATTGTGATTAATGTCGTTATGTGTTTTCTCAAATCAGCAATCATCGAGCTGCAGCGTTTTACTTACGTCTCATTAAACTCTCCCGTAACCAAAATAGTCCGTCAGAAAATATTGTCCCCCGGAAACAAAGCCTGTTCTTCAGACCTCTGCGCACTTCCGTTGTGGATTAACTTCTGTTGTGGCTTTTGCATTTGCGTTGTGGCCTTTGCGGTTGTGTTGTGGCTTTTGCAGTTGCGTTGACCCTTCTGGGCCACCGTACAAAAGTTATATTTTGGGAATAGAAAAAGACGCACCCCTGTCTCAGGAAATGTTAAGTCTATTAGTATTGTTACAGCGCTTCAGTGTCTTCTGCCACTTTCATGTTTTTAATGGGGGGGATAAATACTTGAATGTTGAGGGGGCGTATCCCCTGCTCTCATCCAAAAATTTTACCTATGATCCTTCTTGCACAGAAATCTGCAGCTTTCTTTCTCGATTTATAACAAAAATGATTTCATTGGTGTGTTCAATGTGCCTGCTTCTCCAAAACCTTTCCTGAATCCTCCCTCAAACAAAGAGGAGCGACTACTAAATCATCACCTGTGCTTTCACAGTGCTACAAACATTTCCTTCCTCCTTACTACATTAATCTGAAACATTTGTCCATTTTTCCATCTTTCTCACCTTCTCCACTGTCTCATCTTTCCAGATATAATCATTGCATGCTGCATGTCTCATAACCACCCATCATCTACCTGCATTTCCTCTCAGTTCTGATGCATGGCCCTTCTGTAGAAAACCCCACCTTGCATGTCGTGCTGTGAATGAGGCATCATGAGGAAAGACAGGGATAACCCTCTGGCACTCTCGTCCAAGAAACCATGCCAGGACCAGACGGACTATGGACGAGAGCTGGAGAGGCTGCGTGCTGATTTGGAAGCCGAGAAGCACCGAACACAGCGGGCTCGAGGCCAACTCAGTGTGGAGCTTCGGCACCTGCGAGAAGAAGCAGAGAAGGAACAGCAGAGGGCTGTGAGGGAGCTGACGGCCCGGCGAGGGTGCCAAAAGGACCCTCAGAGACGTGGGCATCTCCTGGCGAAGGAGGTGAACGTTAAAGACGGTGGACAGCACAGCAAGTTGGATTCCACAGGGAAAAAGGCTTTTTGTTTTTGCAGCGGACAAACATATACAAAGCTGGAGCAGTTGCTGCTGACGCTGTACGAGAAGATAAATGGTGAGCAGGCAGCCTTTAAACTGCATCACCGGCAGGATTTTGAGCTAGAAAAGGCAATCTTCCTCTGCCACCTGCTAGAGGCCCATGGGAGACTGTTGCAGGGGACGCAGAGAGCAGGACCCCCCGGCCGTGTTGTCAAAAGCCCCTCAAAGAAGCCAGCTCAGAATGACAGCAGTAACTCCTGTCAGACGACACCACTCTTAACTTACTCCAAGGCCTCGCCACAGAGATCCCAGGGTGCCTCCCACTCAGCTAAAAGGAAAACCAAACAAGATCAGTTGAAGCAGACCTCAAGCCGGGGCTTGTGTGCAGCTGACCCCAGCACCACTGCTTCAGCCCTGGACACCTGTCAGAGCGACTCTCTGAAAATTTGTCACCCTCACAACACTCCCCATGCAGACTGGGACGACCGGCCCTCCTACTGCGCTGAGTCCTCTGGGTCAGACGAGTCAACGCCCTCCAAATGCATGGAGAGAAACATGGAGGTGAGCAGCTTCATATTTCCAAATTAACTTTTTCAATGGTTTTAATTCAGAAAATATGAACTGAATATATGCAGTAAGAGGTTTTGGTGTTCCATATGGTGCACCTCCATGTTCACTAGTTTGCAGTCCACTTCTTTGTCTTTACATGGGCATTGCAGCATATGTTGACCTGCTACTGCCCTTGTCAATTTGTAGAATATTGTTAAATGATTGACAGGATGTGTACCATGCTTCCCACATGACCATTTGCCTTCACCTATATACTTAAGCATGTAATATACAAAACAGGGAACCACTCACAATAGAAAACAGCTCAGTAGAGCTGCTAGAGGTCAACAACAACAACAACAAACAACATTTTAACTCAAGAAAACAGATTTGTATCGACGTGAAGTTTGTTTTGTCCTGGATTAGTAAATTCCAGGTTGACAGCACTGCCTTGCCTGCTGTACATTTATTTTCTCATCATCTTAAAGAAAACACAAAACATAGAGATTGACCAAGGCTTATGTATATCTAGTCATAACTTTATCACCACACAGAAAGTAATACAGACACTAAAGTTTAACTTGCACCACTGGCTTAATTTGTAAAATATATATATATATATTAATGCTGATTTAGCACACGCAACACAGGTTGTATCAAAATTAATGTGACCTTTAGGTTCACATTATTAAATATAAACCATTCAGGCCAACTTTCATAGTCATCTTCCTGTCCTCTAAGTAGTTTTGCATATATAGTTGCTTCAGTCATGTGAGGACTTTGTAGAACTGTGTAAATGCAGGATGCAATGCTTTTCTCAGGCACCACAGTTTCATAAAACACTAGTCTTGCATAGTCAGACCATTCTCTAGCACTGACAGTGATGTGTAGAATGGTCTGACTGCACCTCATTATTATTTATCTATACGCTCGTCTTGAGCGGCGTTAAGAAAAGTATACACCAACAGTATTTATTTAAAATAGTGAAGAGATGATTGTTTAAGTGGAACATTTGCATGCAGAGAGGCAAGCACTGCCATTAAAATGGATAATTTACCCCAAAAAACTAGCAGGGTTGCGTTATCGTCTTACTATATTGATCCAAACCTTTGCCGAAAAAAATGTAAATTTTCAGTGTGTAGGTTTTTGCTCTAGAGTTCCTGTTTGAGAGATTTTGAAACTTGTAAAATGTAGATAGTGGAAGAGGGAGGGCCAGCTGAAGACTTTTACCTGCAATCTACATCTGATGAGTCAGACTAATAAAAACCTAGTCTTGGTTTGCCAGCCCATTCTGTTGTACAAAATAGTCTGGCGGCACCACTTTATCATTCTGCTATAGGCTAAAAAAGGCTCTGGATTGTTTGTATTTCTTTAACCCAGTCACAGTCGTTGTTGGGAAGGCTAAGCAAACGACGCAGCTCCAGTGTTCCTTCAAAATGGTGAGGTATGGAATTGTAATGGTGGAACATTTGCATGCAGGGCAGAAGGCACAAAATAAAATGGAAAAGCCCCCGCACAAATACTAGCAGGGCTGCCTTACTGCATGATCCAAATCCCCGGCAAAGCTTGAAGAAGGAGCTAAGCCAAAAGGCGAGGACTCGATTTACCAGTCAATCTACGCTCCTACCCTCACCTATGGTCATGAGCTTTGGGTCATGACCGAAAGAACGAGATCCTGGATACAAGCGGCCGAAATGAGTTTCCTCCGCAGGGTGGCTGAGCTTAGTCACCAGGGAGGAGCTCGGAGTAGAGCCGCTACTTCTCCACGTCGAGAGGAGTCAGTTGAGGTGGCTCGGGCATCTGTTCCGGATGCCTCCTGGACGCCTCCCTGGGGAAGTGTTGCTTAGACATCCCTGCTTAGACTGCTGCCTCCGCGAGCCGGCCTCGGATAAGCGGAAGACAATGGATGGATGGAAGTACTTAGTAACTGCTTTTTTGGCAGAAAACACAGCTTACAAAAGTGTTTGCAACGAGGCTACAGAAACTATTTCTCCATGGCCACAATAAGTGCTGTGGCACTTTGTAGGCTTGTGTTCTGTGTTAAGGTGGCTAATAAGTTTTCCTTCTAATGTCCTGTTTGCCTTATCACCACTCCTGTGTCAGCTAAACCTTCCTGCAGCTCCTCTGCAGTCATGTGGGGGTGTTGCTTTGCCTCTCTGCCCAGCAGATGTGTAGTTTTATCTGAAAGTTTTATCGCGTTTCCAGATCTTGTCCTGACGTCCACAGTTTCCCTTAGCTGCTCTTTCTTAATTACATTTCAGTGGAAACTGCAAGTTGGAAGCACTTTGATATCGTCTTTCAGCCTTCTCCCGCTTTGTATGCATCAGTTAGCTGCAGCTTAGATCCTCAGTCAGTTGCTTAAAGGATCCAGTGGTTAAGTGTTACCTCAAGAATTAATCAGCTATGTCATTAAGAGTCCAGCTGTATCCTAATCACACTTATTGACCTGCGTTCTAATTCTAACCAGTCAGTTAAGTCTTAACAAGTTAATGAAGGTCTTTACAAGTATGAGGGTGCCATCGCTTTTTAAAGCATGTTTAATTATGAAATGCTCATTTTTAAATGTCGTTTGCTACAGGGCCTTTAAAAATCACTGGGAAAATATCGAATCGTACCTAAACAACTTCATTCAGCTGTAATAAGACTCGTGGTATGTTGTTAAATACACGTCTGTCAGTCGGAGCAGAATTTCACGGGATTCGTGCAGAGAGGAGGGAGGTGGGTGGATGTGTTCAGGCCTCTCGTTGGAGTGGCAGAAGTAGGTCAGCGTGTATCCGTCTCTTAAATTTTGGATCAAGTTTTCATAGAGAGGAAATTGAATAATTAATCAAAGCTTGAACTGTGTCTAAACAGCGGCGCCCACTCGCCCGGCCTTATGGTTGTTTTGTATTTCTTGCACAGCACTCCTAAAGCATCAGCCTTGTTGTGCAGCTCTGGGGTGAACTCAATTTTTAAAGGTGTGCAAATGCTAATGCCTTTTAAAACAAGAACGGACTGCCTCGTGGCTTTTTCCTTTAATCAGGTCAGCTTTGTATTGGCTTGTCTTTTGACAGTGTGTGGAAGAGCACCTACTGTAATTCATGTAAGCTATTGTGTATTTGTTCTTGGCAACTTCTCATTTACCTGAGACCTTTTTGCATTTCTAGATAACCTCTATCTGCATTATGATAATGTTTGATTTTCAAGGTGAAATGGTATGTATTATGTAGAATGTGTATTTGCAATCACCAAGAGAATCATATTTATCATAATGCTGTTACAGCCCAGTGTAGCTCATTAGATTTGCACAGAATCTAAGGTTTTACTATGATTAAATGAATAAATCAGAAAATCAATAGAGTCCGGCATTCAGCCAGCTGACAGCTATCGAACATTTGCTATTTAGCTTTTTGCAAAATTCCAAATGAGGTTTTAATGAAGCTCCTTTCCCCCCCTTTGACGTTTTTTGTCAGTTGTATTTGACCAGCAGCCTGCTCTTCAGCCTGATGGCAGCCAGACAGGGAGGCTCTGTCAAAATATGTTTGTGTGAAAGGATGTCAATACCACTGAGCCATGATGGACCTGGCTACAGCTCATTTTTGTGCACAGCAGGCATGGTTTGAAATGCTGACTAGAGTCTTTTCTTTGTTTCATGTTCAGTGAGATTTTTTACATTCACTCTATGTGTGCTCTGTCTAACATGATAAATACATTTACTGATAGCTGTGGTCATTCGTGCAGCAGTAATCTCCATTATTTTGCCTTTTGTTGGCTCTTTTGCCATCTGCGCCACTGTTACCACTCACCTAAAATATGGAGGAGCTGAAGCAAAATAGAAATAGTGTTCATGTCAGAGTTGTTTCTGTCTTTGGGCGACTAAAGCCATGGTATTGTGAGCAAACTGTAATTAATAATGGAATAGACTGAAGCTGGGAAATGCAGCGTTAGAGAAAAATAAGAAGCTTGTGTACTAGACACAGTATGAGGTTAAACCGTCTGCTTGAGGCTCTATTTTTTTAACCAATCTGTGTCAAAACTAGCCCTTTCCTCCCTGTTACTGAATGCATGCATTAATTAAAACAGGTAAACAGTTAAAGAAGAAGATGTCTGTGAACATTCTCAGTCATCCATGTCATGGTTATCCTCGTAGTTTCAATCGTAGCATCTGGACTTGGATGAGTTAAAGAAGAAGGAACTTTTTCAGCATGAGGCGTTGTAACTTTGGCAAATGTTATTGTTGACTGCACCAGCAGTGTACCTGAAAAATGCCAGCTCAAAAAACGCAGGCAAAATGTCTGTTTCATTTTTCTTTCGCTGTGCCCAGCTATGACTTTCTAATGGTGACCTTTAAAGTGTGTTGCACTTCATCAGAGCGGTCACACTCTAAAGCATCAGCAATAAAATACATTTTGACCTGGTGCTGAGGAGTCAAGAACACGTTAGGTAAGTTTAAGTTGTTTGAAGTGATACCTCAGATGAAGGCCTGCATTTTTTAGAAACATTTCTAGAAAAGGAATTACTACTGATTTTACATGAGAGTATGTGTTTGTTCATTTGCAACAGGCTCACAATGCCCTATAAAGAGAGATAAGTATCAGCTTATCAAGCTCTGTGGTGTCAGTCTTGTCATATGCCCCATTCTGGGCAGTGGTGGTCTATTGGTTTGTGAAGCGAACTTGTAACCGGTGGGTCGCCGGTTTGAGACCCTGGACTGGCAAGAGGTTGAGGTGGGAAAGTGAGAGTGACTGCTTGTCCCAGTCACCAGTCACCAGTCACCAGTCACCAGTCACCAGTCACTGTGGGCTCTTGAGTAAGGCCCTTAACCCCTGACTGCTCCCCGGGTGCTGTACCGCGGCAGCCCACTGCTCCTAGTATGTATAGTTATGGTTAACTTTGAATAGGATGGGTCAATGCAGAGAAGGGATCAATAAAGGTTAGATTAGTGTTATTAGATTATTAGAGTCTGTACATATACACCTATGGCTCTAAAATCATTTTCAGCAGTTGTTGTTGGGCAGTTTTTGATCACATATTGGATATGGGCAAAACTCCAATATCTTGTGGTATGGTTGTTAGTAGAAGTCGTAGGTAGCCAATAGCTACATAAGTGGAGTTGTTGCCATCTATATAAATGAGGTATGCAAATTTTGAACACATTTTAATTCATTCATATAATTGATAACACAAAATGAACTCAGTGTGCATCATTCCCTGTCCTGATTCAGCTGCTTTGAGTGCAAATACATGACATATGCTGCTCTACGGCTCATGTCATGTGTCATGGATGCTCCAGTGGTGTAGTTAATCAGGCACTAGTCCACAATGACGCTATCTTAATGCATGTTAGTTTGGCTTTTGAAGGAGAGCTCTGGCCAGTAAGCATTAAGTGCCACAGAAGACTTACTCATGGTGGCACTTTACTAGCTAAACTGCCACATTGCTCACCAACACAGAACGGCCAGTAGTTTGAGTGACCGCCTCCTTTGGTCACTACAGTATGAAACAGTAAGAGGCCCTACATAGTGACGAAACCAGGTAGTGTAGCTAATGTACAATACATTTTCTGGCATGCTTGTCCTTTGTCTTCTGTCTTATAGATTAATAGATTTTTAATGGGTTAAATTATTACAACAGCTAATCGATCAACTGATAATCATTACCATCCCTAATTCAAGCTAAAGAACACCAGCATCTCTTAATGACTGATGCTTTAACTTTAATATGCTGTTCTGTTTGCACACCTGTGTTAAAATAACTGACTTGCATATAGATATTAGCATGTTAAACTGCTTAACACAGAGCTGTGAGCCTTTGTTCAGTTTGTCATGGTTGAGTGAAGATTCAAAAAGATGCTTTCCCAAATAATTAAAAGACTCTCCTGGTGTGCATTCAGGTTGCTGCTTGTTAAGAGGATTTATTAAGCAGCCGTGTTCATTCTATAGTGCAGCAGATAAGTGATTTTTTTCAGGTGAATCGTTCAAAATGTGATACGAGCACCAAACTCCTTGGGGGTTACCTTTTTGAAAAAATACGCTGGCCACCTGAAATTCAAGATGGCAGCCATTTTTTTAAGATGGCCACCATAATCAATACCGAAATATTATTTTTCGCAATAAATATTCACAGACTTGCCCAATATGGATGATCCTGGTACCGAATCACACATTTTAGGCCATGCAGAATCTGGTTTTTGGACTTTTGAATCACTAAGAAGATTATTTTTACCTTATTTGGGACTTCGGATCAAAATTACAGAACTGTGGTTAACCTACATAATTCTATAGTAGTGCAGTAAGTCTTAGGGTTAGGGTTAAATAGAAATACGTATTGTAGATGTACATGTATCACTCTCAAAATTTGTTTTCATATCATTGCAGATGCCGTATTCCCTGTAAAATTTTCACTGTTTTGGGCTAGAAGTGGTAGAAAGAAGCTCCAAAGAGATCTTAGAGTTGTATTTTTGGATTCCTCATACTTGAGAACCTACTTTTTAACACCAAGATCAACTAAATCAGTTACTGTAGTGAGAATCTGTGGTAAAATAGGCGACTTATACGCAAAAAATGAAATATGGAATTTCAGGTGGCCAGCGTATTTTTTCAAAAACCCCTAAGGAGTATTTGTGCCAAGTTTGATGCTTGTATCACATTTTGAAAGATAGTTTCACTGATCTGCTGCACTACTAATGTAGTTAGCTAGGACCTCCTAAAGTAGAGAAGGCTAAATGACAAGTTCATTTATAAAGTTGTGTTGAGTGGTGGCACTGATTTTATCTTTTGCAACATCCGACCTCCTGCTGTTCATGTTTATTTAATATCTATGTACGAAGCAAAATGACTTAAACATGAGCAGCAGCATCTTGTCAGACATCCTGTAGTGCACTGGTTCTCAACTGGTCCAGCTTCAGGACCCACTGTGTCTCTATTAATAATGGTTGCGACCCAAATTTTTGAAGTTTGCTGTTCCTGTTAACAAATTAAGGTTTATTTGGGTGTAGTCTCAACGCATTTTGATACAGCTTGGGAAATCTTTGGCTTATTTTTTGGTCATTTTGGTATATTTGGACATTTTTGCCAAGTTTTGGGCATATTTTGGCCCATTCTGACAGATTCTGAGCGCATTTTGGTTTATTTTTTGGCACATTTTAGCATAAATGTCTGCAATAAGCTGGCAGAGCCACATCTAGAGGTTAATAGTGGGCCACTACTGGTGTCACCACCACTAAATATCCTGCTATTGCAAGCGAACTGTGTCATAAGAAACACGTCCTTTAAAATAAAAGACTTTATACCACTACTTTTTTGAGGGGGGGCATGCTTCTGCGACCCTCTAAAAATGGCTTCGCGACCCACTTTTGGGTCCCGACCCACCAGTTGAGAACCACTGCTGTAGTGGACAACTGCAGTAAAACATTACACTAAGTCTGGACTGGACACACTTGTTCCTCTGCCTGCCTCCTGCAGCCTCCCTCTGTTGCAGTGTCTACTGCCTCTTGAACAATCAATAGGCAGCCAACATCATTCCAGCGTCATCTCCATGGAAACGAGCCCTGGTGCCTGTAACGATTGGGCCCCGTCTCAAAGCCAGCCTTTTTGTGATAGGACGAGGGAAGCAGTCCTCCCTGCCCCCCTCCTCTGAGCGACACTCGCCGTCTTACACACACATTTTTCCCTTCGTCCTCTTTCTTCACCTTTATGGCGCTGCGACCAAGATGGGATTAAGCAGCGCTGTCGAGTCCCGTCGCGTCTGGAAGCGACGCTTTTTGACACGGCGGCATCAATGAGGAGAGACTCGCAGCTGAGGAGGCAACATGCCACCCACATCTCAGCCTCACTGAGAGAACGAGGACTGGAGTGGAGACCTGTTAGTTAGACCGCTCTCGGGTATTTTCCTCCATTGCACATCTCGTCTTGTTTGCTATTTTCAGTTGGGCCTACATGGACTGTTTCACCGTTCCGTAGGGTAAGAAGTGGACTGGTGTGTCTTCCTTTTTCCTATTTATCATCAACCCCCCGCCAGGTGACAGAGCAGTAACGCAAGAAGAAACAGGCTATGTCAGTGTAGTGAGCAGGAGTCTGAATCTGAACACTGTGATAGATACTCACAACAGTGTGCTCAAGAATGCTATCGTGCGATGACACTCATTGACTTGCCTTTTCTAAGCCAATGCCGAAATATGTAAAATCCCTTTGGAGATGATTGCCCTCATTTTGGAAAACGTCATTGCGCAGAGCGAGGGGAAGTACTTTTCAACTCCTGGTTCGTGTGTAACTGCTTTTAATTGAGCCTCAACAACCTGCACCAGCGCTGTTTGTGTCAGCTTTACACGGATTTACTACATTTTAAGACGTGTTGTTTGGTTGCTGAGAACCATGGGGGTGACAGTCCTTTGTGTGGTTTTAGACACCTCGCCTTAGCTGTGGAAACAACAATTTTTCCTGCTTAAACTGTTGGAGACAGAAAGACAGTGACATCTTTATCATTTTGAAGCCGACCTGCCACAGCTGATCTGTGTAATTTCTCCTCCAGCAAATGAAAAGCATGCCATGGCCTGGTCTTGCTCGGGCACCTCAATTGGTCATATCAATCCCCTCTGCTGTGTTTGACTTTGACAGAGAGTGATGTATGACCTGTGCACTCGGCCTGAGCAGCCCGAGTCGGCACCGGCACCGGCACACACGGACATGGAGAGCCACGAGGAGGTGGAAGCTGTTGGGCCACAGCAGCAGGAGTTGAGGGGTTCGGGGGAGCAGGATAATAAGCAGCACGGGCTCTCGGACAAGGCGGTCGCAACCACTGCTAATATCACTCCAACGTCACTGTTAGGGAAGAGGCACCACTCGCTTTACGCCAACCTCGGTGGTTTTGAAGTGGACGGGATACGAAAGGTAAGTCTGGAACATTTGTTGTGTCTTCTAGCAACCAGTCGTGATGGTTGACAGCATGAACATGTTTGAGGCCTACAGAAATGCAGAGAGACATCTTGTACTCCAACTAATATCAGAGAGAAACAGATACAGTATAGTGTCCTAGAGAGTCACAAGTCTTCAGAAAAAAACTTGTTGTAGTTCTGTGAATCTTAACTTTGCAAGCTATAATATGTTGACTGGTTCTTCATATTCTTTGAAATACATGGAGCAGAGTAGCTGGAAGTTAAAGGATTGTGTATGCAAGTGTAACTGTTGTGAATCCTTTGTATTGAGTTACAGTGACGTTACACTGAATTTGTGTGTGCTAAGTTGTTTGGAACTAGAGTCATGTTTCCATATTATTGTCAAGGGGCATTTTGAGATGTCACAGGCTGCATAGTGTCTTCAGAAGGTGGCAGTACAGGCTACATTATACATGGCTGTGCTAGACGGAGTAGAAGAAGAAGAAAACAAAACCAATTGTTTGCCAACCGCTAAAACCTCAAAGGAGAAGAAGGCCTCAGGAATTGTTTTCAGTCTGGAAAATTGTAGGACTTAGTTATTGTTTTTTTTTAAAGATTTATTTTTGGCCTTTTCATGCCTTTATTATTAGAGAGGACAGGACAGTGGATAGAGTTGAAAACGGGAGAGAGTGGGGAAGGGCATGCGGTAAATGGCCGAGGTCAGACTCGAACCCGACACAGCCGCTACGCCTCTGCACGTGGGTCACACGGCATGACCGCTAGGCTATCGGGGCGCCTCAGGACTTAGTTAGTGTATGTGGTATTCAGCATTTTTCTATCGTCTGTATTGTTTTCATGTCTTGTGAGTTGAATGATCGCCACGTCAGAACATTTTATTGAACTGATCGAAAGGGGAGCCTTAAAGGTGAAGTATGTGATTCTAATCAAACAATCCTTTTGTCAAATTCATGCCGTTAAAGATGGCAGGGGGAGCAAGAGAGGATAAATCTATCACATGCTATGCTAACTAGCTAAATCTCAGCCTTCATCCTCCAGAATCACAGACTCCACTATTAAGGTGCTTTCAGACAGCGACTGTTTACAACTGCGTCCGTCACTCAATTAGGGATGTTAAAGAGTATTTGTTAATCAATTAGTTGATATTAATAATTTAACCAATTAATATAGCAAAAATATAGTATAGAAAATATAGTAATTGATAAGGCAGAAGAAAAAGGTGTTCCTATCTCTCATGAAGCGCATTAACTCTTTGCAAGTGAACTTAAATCCATTAATTTTTTTATATTTGTAAATTTACATTATTTTTTTCTAATGCGATATTTCAAAAATGCTCATGAATACACACTGGCAGGGATTGTGCTGACCTACAGTGACCTTGTAGTTATTTTTCACACCTCTTACGCCTCCTCGTGTGGTCTCTTAGTGAACAGAAGATCCACTTAAAGCTGAGGCCATTTGAAAATCAATAGTAGGGCCATGGGATTTCCAGCCACTGGCGGATACTCATATACTAGCTTGTACAATGAGGTCTCCATAAGAAACTATTACCATATCCAACAAACTAAATATTGGAGTTGTGGTATGATTAATTGTCAGTGCTTTAACCAGTCAGTAAATACTATTTAAAGGTTGTAAACAAAGCCTTGGCGCTCCAGGCAAAACAATGTCTCCTTACTCGACTGTGGAAAGCAACACGTGCAGACAGCTGAATCAACCTGCGCCACGTGGAGCTGCCACCAACTAACCTGCTACACCATTTGCCTTTTTTTTAGTCATGGCCATTGCTAAACGTTGTGTTTTAGTATCAGTTGGCTGACTACTTTATTTAAATCTTACAGTATATCGCCTGAAAAGGAATTTCATATAATGGAGATCAGCGTTTGTGGGCTGCATTTTTCACCATTAGTTCTTCCATTAAACATGAGCCCTTCCTCCTTTGTTTGATGCTTTGAATGTATCCTTAGATGTGACAGGATTTCATCATCTAAGCAAGGTAGTAATCTCTGTGCAATATTGCCTGCTGCGTTCCCCACCCCCACCACTTCATTACCCACGATCACAGTTTAGCAAAAAACCCTAATGAATTGTCAACACACAACCTGGGAGAAGATCTGAGGCCACAGACGCCGAGAGGGAGCATTAAGCGATGCATTAGAAATGATTATTTGGCCATTTCATAGTGGGGGTCGGCGGTATTTTTCAGCAGGAGGCTGTCACTCTTAGATTACGCTTTATAATCGTGCCATTATTTACAGTGAGGGTGCCACAATTATCCTTTTGTTTTCTTATCAGCAGTTCCACCCATAATTGATGACTGTGTGTGGGGTGTGAGTATGTTTGTGTGGTAAGAAGCATTTTCATTAAAACGTAATGAAATGTAGTCCTACAAATGAAGAGTAAAATACTCAGGTGAAAACAGAGCAGGTGTTGCAGAGAAACAGAACAGAAAGTGGCTGAAACTGTAGCTGGACAATGACGTCATGTTCAGCAAAGCCCTGCATCAAGTGGCTGTGTTGTGAATGGACTAGAAATAGAAAGACTGCTGGTTTTATGTTTGGTATCAGATATTCAAGATCCAATGTGGTTTGGCGGAACAATCAGTTCAGGTATTAAGTTATACCATATTCAGTTTACCTTAACTGAGCAGCTGGATATCTCAGTGACTAACACCCCAGATCACTGGTTCCCAACGTGGCCACAAATGTCACAAACAACCCCTTAGGCCAGTGGTTCCCAACCTTTTTTGGTCCGTGACCCCATTTTGACATCACAAATTGAGACTTTTTTTTTTTCTAGAATTAGTTTTTGATCAAAGATGTCCGTTACATATGTAAGGAGGCACATTTTCTGCTGGTCACACAGAAAGTCAACAAAATCTTTTTTTTTTTCACATCCATGAAAAACGCCAACAGTTTGTTATTTGTTTGTTATGGAGCTAAAACAGAGACAGTATAGGTTGCCATTGGAAAAAAAAGAATTTGTCATTGAAAATAAAGACTTTTTTCTATGACAAATTTTGGAGTTGAAGTTTTTTTTCTTGTTCAGGATTGTGTGTCAGGTTGAAGTGAGGGAACTGAAGTAGTGGTAACTGTAAAGTCACGTGATCACGGCCTTCAATCAAGATGCGCCAGCTCAGATATTTTTAAACGCTGCATTTTATTTGAACTAGATTTATGTTCGAGAAAGTGAAAGAAAGTATAGAATACAGTTGTTTAAGTTGATTGTGGTGTTTTAATTTTAAAAAGAATAATAATTAGTTAAAACAATATTTTTATCAGTAATTTTTTTAATCAACTACTAGAAGTTTCAGGCGACCCCATTTGAATTCCAGGCGACCCCATGTAGGGTCCCGACCCCAGGGTTGAAAAACACTGCCCCAGACCTTGGCATGGGCGATCGCTGGGTCAGTTCCCAGTCAGGGCGCAGGTATCCAGTGAGGACCCTTAGGTAAGGTCCTTAATGCTGCCCCGCCTACCTACATATGTACGTCGCTGTGGATAAAAGCGTCTGCTAAGGATCATTTAGTTGATTAACCAAAACACAGAATCCAGAAGCCTGTAAGGAAAATCAGTAGCACCAAAATGATTAAAATCTCTAATTAAAATATCATTATATGTTATTTGGGGTTTCTATTACTCAAACATACTTGACATCTTTGTTTGTCAATGGTCAGAAATAACAGAAAAAATACACAGATGTCATAAAGGTAGCACAGACTCATTGCCTTCACTGTACACAGACCGGTGTGTGACTTTGTGTTCATGTCACCAGTAGAAGCACACCATCTGTTCTAGGTTCAAATTCATAGGAGCACCAGAGAACTAATTTCTCATTTCTTCTTTCCTCCCAAGCTTTGGTTCATCGGTCGGAGGAAACCCTTGATGTAAACTGCAGATTTGCATTTAATAGTATTGCTATAAATCTTGAAAACCTTGTCTTTCTTTAGATAATCATTACATGTTCAAATGCTAACATCAAACACGCTGTACAAATGTGTTATTTAAACATTATAGAAAATACATTATTCTTTGAGGGCAGATTGAAACAGTTGTCGACTTCCCCCTTCATGGAAGAAAGAAGCCTGATTGCACTGAAGGCCTTGTTGACTGTGTGGTCCTCTCCGATCCACTGTCTTTAACACCTGTCTAGATACCATATGGCTGCCTGTCTGATTGTTGGGTTTGCACAGTGTGGGTTCCAAATGGAGCTTCACACAGATGATACACAAAACCCCATTTCTCCCATCACTCCACTGAAGACAGGTTGACCTTGCATTTAGCTGTGACCCCCCCCCGTGATTATGAAGCTAAGGCCAGGCTGACAGATTGAGTGCTATTGAGAGCGTTGTATCAGTGTACAATACAACAGTGGTACTGCATTGATTTGTTTGCTGTCTGCAGTGGAGGACTTTAATTCCAGCTACTGCCCAAGCTGTCAATGGAACAATGTTATTCTGGAGTCCTGTCTGGTGGAGTGGTGTTATGTTTGACTGGGTATGCAATCATGTTTGAGCTCTGTCAACATGCTGAAGCTACTCTTTGTTTATATTTGTGGTGCCTCAGTTCACACAAGAAATACCTTGACCTCAGTCAATCCGGTTAGCGGGGGCATTACCTGCTTTGTGAAATAACCAAAATGTAACCTTCTGTGTCACTTAGTCTGTTTGTCAGGTGTGGTTTCATGGCCAGTAAGTATAGCCTCTGGCACCTTGTCAACATGTCATTTCCCTGCTGTGGAGAAAATGGCATAACTGATGCTCAGCAAAAAAAAATCCAGAGAGCTGTTTTACACTCTTCAGAGCAGCTCAGTAACGAGCGCAGTCACATTTCTCTTGGTAAGAGGCAGCGCTGAAGGCCAGGCTTTGAAGTTGTTTGAGCATATCTATAAACGAGTTGAGGCTATTAGAATGTGTGCATGTAAACAAAATGTGTCTGGAGTTAGTATGTTTAGTTTGTGTTTATGTGAGGTTCCTTCCACTAACCAGGAAGACTGATTATTGACGACAGAATGTATGTGTTAGAATGGTAGTGTTTGGTCAGACCTCTGTGGTAGGACAGCTTGACTACTAAATGATTAATAATTAAAGTACTGAATTTCAATCTTCAAGTCGTTACATGAAAAGGGAAAGTATAATTTTATGGTCTCATATGGTGAAAATCAATTTTTATTGTGTTTGTTTAATAAACCTGGAGGTCAAAAGTAAAAGCTGTTAAGATATGAGGGTGTTTACTTTGTCTACTTAGCCTTCCAGCTTTACAAGTCAATAAGAATTTGACTCAGGTGCTATGTAAACCAATCTAACTAATAGTCATCTAGCTCAAACTTTGGATAATCCTGCACCCTCACCATTCACAAAGAGCAGCTGGCTCTCACTGCACCAGGTTTATTTACTTTCTAGAGCTGCTTCTGCTAACTCTAAAATCTCTCAGCCCATTACAAAAGCATAACAAATGCTCTGCTGTTGGCTGTAAGAGTGAACACAACAGTTCAGTGCAACCTAAACTCAGCGGCTGTTTGCTTCTGTCCTACAGTCTGTGCATTGTATTTGCATATTTTGCTGTTTCTGCTGTCAAACAACAGAACAAGTATGAAATAGTGGCTGAAACGCTGCCTATTAAGACTACATGTTAACCAGCAGTCACTTCATAGCTATGTCCCAAGCTGCTGCTCTGCGCCGCTAAAATACTGATTTTATAACCATAATGTTGTCTGAGAAACTCAGAGTTAAACATGACAACTGTGCTGTGGATTCAGCCATATTTCCATGTCAAATGATTACTCAGAGAGAGAAGGGATAGAAAGGCCAAGTCTCCTGGTTTCAGCTGTTTTTCTCTGCGCTGTCAACGATAGTTTTCCTCCTGGAGAGGGCGGAATCAGCAGCAGCTAATTGGTGTTCAACCCATTTAAAGCAGCCCTAAAACCAGAGCTGATATAGTCATACTGAAATTAATCATCTTTGCAGTATTTTGAGCCCAAAAGTTGTTAGACACTCCATTTTGTTGAAAAGGGGCACAACATGGGACCTTTAAAGTACCAGATACATCAGAATACTGATTCAGTGGTGATTCAGAGGTGGTGAGGTGCTGTGCAGTCACCTTCCTTTGTGTGTTTGAACGGATCTGATGCTAAAAGCAGACGGGTGGGTGTTTCACTGACACCAGCACTGCAGGTCATCGCCGACCCACTTTGTACCCAGGGGAGACCTGAAAGTGGAGCGGTGTGTCTAGAAGACCTGATTATATCAAAACTTTGCCTATAATTTCCTGAAATGAGTCACGAATCTCAAAGAGGATGTGTTCATACCATCTGGGTAGAGGCTTTGAATTAGGATTCACCTACTTAGTGCTCTGCTTTTAATGAAGCACACGATGGTGAACACCCAATGTGGTAGACAGACATGTATAAAACTGATTAAAGGAGTGATTCACTTGGTTTTGTTTTTAGTGGCATAATGGTTATGGATACTTGTATTTCTTCTCAGATCAATGAACTTACTATAATACCTCTGCTTAACAGTGGCAGCTGACATGTGTATCATATTATATTAGTAGTGATGATTAGAGATGGACTGGATTTACTACACAGTTCTGTACTTGCAGGTCATTCATGAAGAAGAACACTTTATGATTTTGACTTTGCTACAATTTTTGAACATAGAGGTTTTCATGTCTGTTTTTTAACATCTGGAAGTTTCTGGACTTTAGGGATTACATTTTCATGTATGTTCACAGCCTATAATTTTTCATGTGGATCATATATATTGTGCAGGGCCGGCTCTTCCAATAGGCAATGTAGGCAAATGCTAAGGGTGCCATGGCCTCCAGGGGGTGCCACAAAATTGGGAAAATAATCATCTTTAATATTATTAAATTGAACAGAGCGGCGGAGAAGAAAACGTTTGAGTCAGAGTTTATGTTTATTCTGCACGACACCCGAGGAAGGTTCTTTTAGTTTTGACACTCAGGAACACACCTTTATTCAAACACACATGTCAAGACCAGTGGCAGGTAACCATGAACCCTGCTACACTCCACACTCATGGTGCTGACAACATTAATAACCCTGAACTCCCATAATGCATTGCAGCACAACAGTCCCATACTTGCTACCGCCTCTGCGATCGCTACAATATTAAAACTAGTTATTACTATTAACTCTTAAAATGGAAAAGCTCACATTGATTCAAATGTAAAGCAATGGCCAATTAATATTACTACAAAACAATGCTATTGGATTTCTGTTGTAAGCGTATTGTAGCGATCACAGAGCCAGTCACAGGACTGAACTGTCGTACTGCAATGCACCATGGGAGTTCTGGGTTATGAATGTTTTTGCTACTGTGAGTGAGAATAGTAGCGGGGCTGATGGCTACCTGCCGTTGTTCAGTGAGTTGGGTGTGTTTATTAAAAGCACTTCATGGTACATAAAAGACAGAATGTCTGGTTCGGGCGTCAATTGTTCACACCACTTGCTACAGCGTGTGAACCACTGACAGAGGAGGGGCGCCATACCAAATCTCTGCTAGAGCGCCACATTGAATAGGGCCAGCTCTGATATTGTGTATCTACTTGGTGGCTTTTCTCTTTTATTTACAAGTACGTAAAACATAAACAAAGACATTTCAACAAGGTTTTATCTTTATCTTTATTTGGGTTACTCAAAATTTTGACATCCTGATTTATATTTTTATTGCAAATGTATAAGCTCTAAATATTGGTTATCATTTTCTCTGATTACAAATATCAATATAGGTCCTGGAAAACCTGCACATTTATGGTGTTGAACTGTAGATAACAATTACTCAACCTCAAATTATATGGTGATTATTTTCTTGAATAATTATTTCATCTAAAAACGTCAAAAAATAGTGAAAACAGTCTATCTCAAGTTCAGATCTTTTGTCTAACCAGCAGCCCCAGACCCAAGTATAAACATTTTACAATCATGCAAAACAGGGAAAACCACAAAACCTCACATCGGAGAAGCTGCACCCACAGAGTTTGTATTTTTTGGACACAAAAATGTAATCAATTAGAGAAATAGGCCATGATTAATTTTCCACCAGTCAAGAAACGTGTTAATCATTGCAGCTCACAGTCACAGTATTTGTTTTTGTGCACAGTTTTATCAAACAGTCCAGAAAAGACCATAACATCTGCAAAAGACTTGGTCCTGTTGCTGATTTCTAGTTATATGTGAATGTGCTCATGTTTTTTTGTGTATTTTACTGGCCAGCCATGTAATGACTTGTAAATAATTGATAGAGGAGTGCGAGGGTAGTCTCTAGAGTGCCGGTCTCTCACCATCTCCCAGCCCAAACATCTCTGTCTGTCTGTCTGCTGTCTGGCGCTCAGTGAAACAAGGCTCAGACGTCCTGTCCGCTGTCACTTTCACTCTGAGTGACTGGATATCACTTCCACATCATATGCTGTGTGGGGGATGTATAGAATATACTGTAGATCAAATCCTTAGACATTTACTTCTCTCACTGTTGCAGTGATTTGCTGCGGCAAAGCCTGGTATGTAAAGAGAACTGCTGAAAATGAAAACACCATCACTTATGTAATATTGGAAATGCTCTTTAACACTGCAGCTGCTATACATCCTCCATCAGCTAAGGACATCATTTACATATCTCTCACTTGGCAGGAGCTAGAACTGCATATCTTTATAACCATAACCTTAAATCTTAGTCAGCTAGTTGGTATCCTTAAAGCACCCATTTACTGGTTTCAAATTATTACTATAGCTCATGCAAATAAATTTAAATTCCACCTAATTAATTGTGAGAGGAATGGTGTGAAAAGGTTTTAGCGTTATCACACAAAGGGTGCCTGGCGGTCCCTCCTCTGGCCTATTTCCAGACTGCATCCTCAAAGAGCTCTTTCCTGTCTGTGACATTTCTGCGTCATTTGGTCGTGCTCCCAAACTGCTGCCGAGATGAAACCAGTGATTACCTGTGTTCCCCCTCACAATGGGGAAATACGTTTTGCCTGGGGGATGAAAGGGAGTCTCATTTTGTTGACCCAGCGCTTGTCATGAAAGGTCACTTAGGCCTTTCATTACTGGAGTGCCCTACCAGATGGGATTTTTTTTTTTGACTGTGACTTGTAAAGGTTTGCTGTTTAGACATTCCAACATGGCTGTCAGAGACTTAATGACTTGTCTAGATGTGCTGACCTTCTGCTGTCCTGTCCTGGTCGGTTCGTGTGAAGGTTTTGTTAATGGTTCTGTCATGTGGACACTCGTCTCCAAGTCTAAAAATGATAACTGTATCTGCCTCATGGCTAAGCTTCCATCTACATTGTGGTATCACTTCATCTGATGTAGAAAGATGTACCGTTTTAACCCTTTAAGACCTGCCATAGAACAAGTAGCCAGAGCATATCTTTACATTTTTACATGCTGTAGTTTCATCTTTTATCAAAATACATATACAATCAGACATAACTATATACAGAAAGAACCAATTTGCAGAAAGACAACATGTACACCAAAGTAAACCATATACACACACTATATACACCAATGGTGCAATCAAAGTTCAAAGTCGAACATTACACTTCAGTAGCACCAGTGGAGCTGTGGTAGGACTTGTGACTAAATACTGTCCATGATAACACACAGAGGAATGGGTGGTTTTTGTGGTTCCATATATAAGTGGGTGTAGGAGAGTGTAGGGAGTGTGTGTTGAGGGTCTGGAACAACGTGGTAGTTCATGCTCACAATGTGATGAAGTGTATTCCGACGTCAGAACTTAGCGATGTGACACCCGCGGTCTAGATTATAATGTTTTTGTTGTGTGCGCTTTATACTGGATTTCTGCAACACATTAGTGGAAGGAAACAGCGCTCTGGGACACGTTGGATGCGTGATATGAAAGTGTAACTCTTCTGGTTTTGTATGCAAAATGAATTATCGCTCTGTCTTATTTAGTTACAATTCTACTGCATTGAACAATAGATACACAAATGGCAGCGCCGGCGCTCCACTAGGTCTTAACCCTTTAAGACCTGAGCCTCAAAATGTCCGCCTGGTCTTTTTTTCTTATTTTACTGCCTGTTATCAGAGTAATGATGGTTTAAAATGACATTGCGCTTTACAGCCAATATAGTGTACGGTAATTTCATTCGTATCCGAATGAAATTACCGTAATGACACTAAATTACCGTAATGACACTATTTTGACTGTAATTTTCATTCGTATCTGAATGAAATTACCATATCTGAATGAAATTACCGTAATGACACTATATTGACTGTAAAGCACAACAACGTTCGTATCCGAATGAATTTACTGTATCCAAATGAAATTACCGTAATGACACTATATTGGCTGTAAAGCGCAACAACGTTCGTATCCGAATGAATTTACTGTATCCAAATGAAATTACTGTAATGACACTATATTGGTTGTAAAGCGCAACGACGTTCATATCCGAATGAAATTACCGTAATGACACTATATTGGCTGTAAAGCGCAACGACGTTCGTATCCGAATGAAATTACCATAATGACACTATATTGGCTGTAAAGCGCAACGACGTTCGTATCCGAATTAAATTACCGTATCTGCATGAAATTACCGTAATGACACTATATTGACAGTAAAGCGCAACGACGTTCGTATCCGAATTTAATTTCCGTATCCGAATTAAATTACCGTAATGACACTATATTGGCTGTAATTTTCATTCGTATCTGAATGAAATTACCGTAATTTCATTCGCACCCCATTGGATTTTTTCCGATATCGCAAACCGTGACATAATTACGGTATTCCAAAGTGTGCTCTCCCAAACGTGTCGCCGATGACGCACTAGGACTTAAAGGGTTAAATAATGTAAAATATTTGTAATCCTTTAAACTGAACTAAACATTTACTGTTTTTGCACATTTTAGATGTAAGTTTATTGACATCTTTCACAGTAAATTGTGTTGCCGTGGCGTCCTCTTCACCGGGGTTCCAGCCTGGAGGGTTACTGGTTGCTCTTCGTCCCAGCTCTCCCATCTATTAGAAGATTCAGGCCTGAGAAAACACTAATTAGACCTTCATCTTCACACGTGAGCGACGGCAGGGAGGCCCCGAGGAAATGAAAGGAATCGACCACGAGAGGAAGCGAGAAACAAACCGGCTGACGAATGTTTGCCAAGCCGACGTCTAGGTTGTCTCCAAAGGTTGTGTTTGTCTGATTGAATTAGCGGCTGTGGCCTCGTTAGCATCAACAAGGGCTTAATGGGAGACGGAGCTTTGATTGGCTCCACAATAATTCCCTGGCAAACGGCTTCTATCAGGAACGCCGATGACCAGCCTCGGATTAGGACTGACAAAACCGTAATTGGATTTCCCGCACGGTTAATTGAATCAGACTAAACGTGTGCCCGCCATCGTTTGTTTGGAGGTTTTTGGGGAGTCTTTAAATCCTCCTGTTCATACGTAGCGGAATGTGTGTTGAATCAAACTACATCCTTCACCCAGCCTCCTTTAGTTATTTCGGTAACCAGGCTGCATATTTTTACACTTAATCTTCTCCATGTTGCTTAAAGCTCCGTCGTTTGTTGATGTCTGTTCTGTGGTTTTTGCCTCTTCTCATTTGCATGTATATATCTATTCAGTGTTGTGCATGAACACGCTCGGTGAACGCTGAACTGAACGGATCAGTTTTCAAATAATGAGAGTGAACGGGAATGCGCTCACTCTCTCGAGAATGAGCGGCACGCATCGTTCATGTTCACGTTCATTTGAAAACTCTGGCGAGAGAAAGCGGTTTTCAGGTTTTACGACAGTTTATGGCTGATGACAGTCCAGCGTGGCTAGAGCTGCAGCCAGTTGAGCAGAAGACCTAGTGGAGTTTCATGAACTAACAAATGAAGACACAGACGGCAAGAACCTCACATTTCTATGCAAACTGTTCCCACCTGGTCTGAAAAAACAAGCGCGAACGTCGAATTTGAAACGACACGTTATAATAATAATAATAATAATTCTTTATTTGTATAGCACCTTTAAAAACAAAGTTTACAAAGTGCTTTACAGGCAGGACAGCAGGCAAATGTCATTTTAAAAATAACAAACGGTAAAAATGAATAAAAACAATAAAAACAAGTAAAAATTAAAGCTGCAAGCAGCGTTGGACGGGTTCTCGCTTCCTGTTGCCGGGCGACCGAGACATATGGCAATCATTCGGCCCGGACTTAAATCACACAGTCATACTTTTGCGGAGACCTTTGATAACTTTTTGTCACTACCACCTGTAGTATATGTGGTGCAAATGTGAGCTCTGTAGAAGTTTTCCCCTCGGAGGAGTTCGCCCTTGAAAATTGCAAATATTTTGTCCAAAAAATGGCCAAAAATGGCCATTTTTGGGTGAAATTTTGAATTTCAATTAAAAATGGCGGATTTCTTGTTGATTTGTGGGTATGGGGTCTATAGGATTTTTTGTGCGTCTTGAGTAGCTGAATATGTGTACCGAATTTTGTAGCTGTACGTGAAAGTAAGTGAATACTTTGAATTTTTTTTAATTTTCTAGGGGGCGCTGTTGAGCCATTTTGCTATTGACATGTGTAATTCACCCCAAATATCACGATTTTCGCCAGTCTTGATGATCGTGCCAAGTTATACGCGTTTTCGAGTAGTGCAAGGGGCTCAAAAACGCATCCGAATCGGCGGTAAAATAATAATAATAAACGGAACAATTCCAATAGGGTTCTTGCAACCGTTGGTGCTCGAACACTAAATATATAAAAGGCATAATAGAGAAGAACTAAAATAGACATAGCAAGACAACATCACGTAAAAGCAAGCCTATAAAAGTGTGTTTTGAGAAGGGATTTAAAAGAAGACACTGAATCTGCAAGCCTCATCTCCTCAGGCAGGGCGTTCCAAAGCCGAGGAGCTCTCACTGCAAAGGCCCGGTCACCCTTGCTTTTGAGCCTCGACTTTGGAATGCTGAGGAGGTCCCTGCCCGAGGATCTAAGGCTGCGAGGTGGAACGTAAGGGGTCAG
>OMNN01101238.1:0-24445 GCA_900302755.1 Chromis chromis
TGTATCAACGCTTCAGGCTGCTGGTGGTGTAATGGTGTGGGGATGTTTTCTTGGCACACTTTGGGCCCCTTAGTACCAACTGAGCATGGTTTAAACACCACAGCCTACCTGAGTATTGTTGCTGACCATGTCCATCCCTTTATGACCACAGTGGACCATCTTCTGATGCTACTTCCAGCAGGATGATGCTCCATGTCACAAAGCTCAGATCATCGCAAACTGGTTTCTTGAACATGACAATGAGTTCACTGTACTCCAACGGCCTCCACAGTCACCACATCTCAGTCCAATAGAACCTATGGGACGTGGTGGAACGGGAGATTGGCATCATGGATGTACAGCAGACAAATCTGCAGCAACTGTGTGATGCTATCATGCCAATATGGACCAGAACCTCTGAGGAATGTTTCCAACACCTTGTTGAAAGTATGCCACGAAGAATTAAGGCAGTTCCGAAGGCAAAAGGGGGTCCAAGCTTTTACTAGCAAGGTGTACCTAATAAAGTGGCCGGTGAGTGTGTGTACGATTACATTTTCTTGTCTCATTTGTTTTGTGACAGCAACCTCTGTAAATGTGTATGTGACAACTTTTTTTATGTCAATGATAAATTCATTTATTTTCATTAATATATAAATCTCTGGTCTTTGATAACTCATGTGTTATAACAAGGTTTCTGCTTACGTCCATATTTTCTGCACATTCAGGACATATCACACACATCTGTGTTTGATATGCTGAACAGAAGACCAGTCAGAGGCGTTGTACGTATCCCCTGCATCCCCCCTTAAATCTATGCTTATGCAAAAAGGTGCAGTCAAAAGTACAATAAGTATCTCTGAACTGTAGAGGAGTTGAAGTAAAAAGTATACACTTTAAGTCAATATAAAATGTATAAATATCTCAACTTAGTACTGTTGTGAATGTACTTAGCCCCATTCCACCAGTGATAAACACAACATGTTGCCCAGCTTCTACATTTTATTCAACAGAAAGGACCACTGGCCCCATTTCCATACTCACCACTGACAACATGCTGGTTTGCATCAAAACAATTGACCTCATTCACACTTTGACTCACTAGAAAAACAATCACTTCTATACAGTTAGTCGTAGTATTCACACAGCCTCTTGCCATTTCTTTCACAAATGACACATATTCCTTCCACCCTGTCACATTACTACCCATTACCACATTGGCCCAAATGTAAAAAAAAAAACATTTTCCTTATATTGAATATTATATTTGAGGACAGGCCTTTACAGATATCTTTTCAGAGTAGAGAGAGTTCTGCTTTTATTTTTTGTAAATATTGACTCAATATGTGCTGTTTGTAATTTTTAAGGTAGCACAGACAGTGAGTCAGAGTTCTGTTAGTCTCCTCTAACCTGCAGGTGCCTCTCGAGGCTTGTGCAACATTTAATGTTTTTGCCTTTCCCTAACATTTTGCACGGTGGAAACAGACCGTGGACTGAATCATCTGTTAGACTGTCGATAATTATTGCAGTCCCAAAATGTCATGAGGAGGAGCTAAACATTGAGATGAGGAGTCAGAGGAAACGTATGACTGAAGAGGCTGTGAGTAAGTGAAAAAGTAACTGATAAACACACTTAGTCAGCTCCACAAATACAAGGGTCTACATTGTCAATAGAAAAAGTTTCCAACAGGATATTATGAAATCTATCTTGTCTCATACCCATGTTCTAGTTGATCCAGTAAGGGTGTCTGAGCAGGTGGAAATGACACAGTGCCAGAAAACATTCAAACCTGCACATTTTTTCCTAGAAGTTCTTAGAGTTCCTAGAAAGAAGCCAGTTCAGTCTGTGTTTGCTTTCAGTGCATTCATTCTGTGTCTTTGTAATGCTGCCAGTCATGAGTGCCAAAGTGGACAGTTTTCAAATTTATCACATACACATTTTTATCAGCTCTAAATGAATTGACCCAATATATGTCTAAGAAAAACTTTATCATGAATAGCTCCAAGGGGATGAATAAAGTGTCTATCTGTCTAGAAGCGTGATCATCAGGACTATTTAGTAGAAAATGAGTTCTGGTTTTTGGTTGTACGACGGCCTAAATCCACAGCAGTCCCTCTCACATCCTGAGATTAGTCCACTTTCTTTGGTTTGCGATTCTTCCACATGATAACTGCAGTGAAGGCCCCTGTGGAAATGATAAGAATGGCATTAACTCTCATTGAACTTTTAATATGGAGAGAATTTAGATCCTGCAGACTGGGGATGGTAATGATTCATTCTTAATCAGGTAATTGCAGTCAATAACTTAATCAATCAATCAAATATATTAACCAATAAGGCAGAAGACGAGGGACAGGCATGTCAGAGAATGTACTGTAGATTTGCTGTAGTTCCTGTACAGTAAGATGGAGCTACAGGTGTGTTTGCATGAAATAAAGTAAACTCCCTGTTTTCTAGCTGCTAACTGTGGCAGTTGTGCTGATGAACTCTACAGCGTCAAGTTATAAGAAGGTGTCTGGCAACCATCCAGTTTAGCTAGCTACCTGAGGCTCATGCTAACACTAAGCTAGAAATGTGACATGCCAACGCAGACTGGGAGCCAAGTGTTTGTCGGCAGGACTCTGATCACATGCAGAATGAAGTGTATCAGCGACGAGTACAAATGTATTCTAAAGGTGGCAGTAAACACTGACAGATTATTTTTTTGCTGGACTAATGTTAACTACAGTGAACAGGTCATCCATCATGTAGAGCAGCTATGAGGAATATTCAGATATCAAACCACTGTGAAGAGATTCATGATGTTGCAGGTTATTTACTGACAGACTGCAGCTTGTTTGCTGTGTTTAATACTGTGGATTTTGTCGGTCCAGTAGCTGAACAGTCATTTAAAATGAAGTCATGATTTTGTGCTATTTAAGTCATAATTCAGTAACCTGGTGTTTACTTTCTGTTCTTCAAATTCCTAATTTAACTGAGCTGATTTTGTAGGGAACATGAAGTGTCAGTAGTGACCAATGGTTTTATGGATTATAGAAGTAGAATTTATGGAAACTGTTCAAAATGTGCATCAGTATTGCAGACTGTGTCTAAGTTTCAGTGAGAATCAGTGAAGGTGTGTGCTTTGTTTCAGACAGCATACTGACCTATACAGAGGAGCAGTACTACTGCTGCAATGCCTGGAAGAATGACTGAGTACTCTCGGGGCAGGAAGTACTTGTGGAGTATGTGATCGCTGTCCACAAAAGGCTGGGAAAAGACAAAAAACATGGTTACAAATGGCTTCAAAATGATGTAATGCAGCATGTAATAATAATAATATACTGTGGGACAGAAGAATAAGACAGGTGAAAGCAGTTTAAATGATTCATTTAGAACATGAGATATCAGTGCAGGGAGGAAAACAGGTCATGCTAAGCTAGGACAAACAGAAATGATGCAAACTCTAAGCTAGAGCTTCCTGCTGTTGGTTGCTCTGTGGACAGTAGAAGGGTTTTGGAAGACACTGTTTAGGGCCTGAAACACCTGCAAAGCCAGTCTAATTAGGATGTTAGGGACTCAAACAGAACTTACCAGGACGATGACCCACACAGAGTAGTACGTAAACAGCAGGAGACCAAAGACAACAAGACTCATACCAACTGCTTGATCCACTCCTGTAGCCTGAAAATAAAGGAACAGGAATTGAACAGAAGGCCCATGAAGGGTGTTAAATGTTGTACACATGATCAAGCCTACGGTGATCGAGCCTACATTTCCATTTTATGGTGTTCCTTGCCTGTATAATTACCTCTTGTTATCTTTTAAACTCCCTGCACTCAGTTGATAATGCAAGTTTTTCTGTTTAGACCTAATTGAAAATAACCCTGACCACATCATGTGGTTCTTTCCTGAGACTTCAGCAGAGTCACAGAAGATATCAGGCTGGTTCATTTAAAATGTCTGGGCAGGTCAAAGTCTTTTGTTCTCAAATAGCACATGACAGAACCAACCACAGGGTTTAGAAACGACTATTGAAAGGTGCTGGATGGAAAAGAAAAGGTTCTAAAGACTCATCTCATTTCTCTATCCTGAGCCTCCTTGTCTCCTCTGTCCTCCTGCCTGTGACCTGGAAATCAGTCCTAGTGTGACATCTAGAAGGATATCTCAGCTACTGCTGTCACAGTTATTACTGTATGCATTTTAGGAACTGAGACATCTTTCAAGATGGCGTGCTAAGATTGATTTCCATGTCACAGACAAGAGGCTCAAAGGAGATAAATGATACAAAGTTTCCAAAATGCATTTCAAATAGAGGGGCGGCTGCCAGAGGAGCTCTAAACAAGGATGACAGGTGTATCCTCGCTGTGTGCTGGACTTTTCAGCACCTGTGATGTATAAAAGAGGCAACACACAGCTGGAATATATGAACCATGTCCAGAGCAGGACTGACAAATGTGTGTATATAACCGATATCATTGTTCTCTTTGTGTGTCACACTTCTTTTATACTTATTGGAGCATGCATGTTCATGTACATATTGTGGTACATTCTGTCATGAACTCAGTTCTGCTCTCCTGACAGAAATCATAGAAGGCTGTAACTAAACAGACAGATCATGCAGCTGTGCCACATGTTGGATTTACTTGACACTTACAGTCGACCTGCTTCTCCACGCCAAACTCCATTAAAATATTTGTAAATTAACAGTTGAACTGCTAGATTTGCAAATGTACGCAGGGTACTAACCCTCTGATACGTTTAGTTTATGAAATAATAACGCTTCCTTGTAATTTCGGCATAGTTTATTCCATTTACAAACAAACCTTTAATTGTTTCTAGTGAAACCTAATAATGGGCTCGTTAATGACGGAGGATAAGCGTTGGAATGTTAAGAGTGTTTAGTATTTGTTGACAGGTTTTATAAACCAGTAAGCAGTAAAACTAAAACCGTTCTGTAAACTAAAACTGAGACAAAAACGATTAGTCAATAATCCATTTAACGCCCAATATGAAGCTACAAGCTAACATGAGTGTCTCGAACGTGTTTCATTAGCTGCTGCAGGAACTCGGTTTCATTAGCTGCTTCCAGAGACTGACAGTCAGTTCAGTCTCCTCTATAAACTGCCTTTATTCCACCTGTTTAAATGTAATTCTCTTATCTTTCTTACCATGTCTGACCAGCAGCCAGGTGATGTTATTTGCTGACGTTTCCTGCTCTTCTTCTTTGTGTGGACAAGTCCGGCTGACAGCATCCATCTGAGGAGCTGTGATGCCCCCTACTGGTGGGCCGCCACTGCACCCTCATGTCAGGATGTGTATGAGCTTAATAATAATAATAATCTAACCTTTAGGGAAATTCCTTCTCTACATTTGACCCATCCTGTTCAAAGTTAACCTTAACTATACATACTAGGAGCAGTGGGCTGCCACAGTGCAGCACCTGGGGAGCAGTCAGGGGTTAAGGGCCTTGCTCAAGGGCCCACAGTGGTGGTGACTGGGACAAGCAGTCCCTCTCACTTTCCCACCTCAGACTCTTGGCAGTCCGGGGACTCGAACCGGCGACACACTGGTTACAAGTTCGCATCACAAACCACTAGGCCACCACTGCCCCTTACTGCCCCCTTATCCTCACAAAACAGTGTTATTCTACAACATATGGGATGCACTGGTCAACATAACAAAAGGTTTATAATTTTGCTTTAAAATGTCATATTTTAAAGAGGTAATAAAATGTAATCAAGTAGTTCTTGACAATATAACTATAATCTAATTGCACATTTTTTCAAATGTAGTCTGGGCTGATTATAGTTTTAGTTTTTGATCATGTATTTCTAATTAATGTAATTCATCACCATCATACTAACAATCAGTCTCTCTTGATATTCACTTTACGTTAACTGCAGCAGCCAGAGAAACATCTAAAAAATCAGCTTCCCCTTCACTCAGTGTTTGCATGCTGTCTTTCCAAACTGTTTTTGTGCAGCCTGCAGCGATGAGCAGATTAAAACATATTCTCTATAATATTTCTCTATAATGTCAGCCTGACCGCAGTCAATCAGTCCTCTGTGGTGATTTGAAACACCTGAACGATAAGCCTATTGTAGAGGTCAGAGACGTGTGAAATGACTCAGCAACCATGATGCAGATGGCAGATTAGACAGGTGACCTGTCCATGCTGCTGCATTGTCTGAAGCCTATCATCCTGATAGGACATTTGCTGTGTTTGGAAACAGGGAGACAAAATCACCTTTACTGAGTGTAGACACGCTGAAAGCTGTCATTTGGTTTTTGATTAATTAAGGTTCAGCCAGCTAATTCATTAGTCATTTCTTCTCACTGGTTCCAAACACATTTTTATGTTAATAGTGAATCACATGAGGTAGGACATAGAATTATCATCCATCTTTAAAATGTAGTGTTTTGGTTCACTTACCGTATCACTTATAGCATCGTTCGAGGCAGCAGGAGGCAAATGTTTTCAACAAAAATAGTTTAAAAAAACCTCTATACATTATGTCACTTGCAACAAACAGCAGTTAGACAAAGTAAGTGACTGGTTCAAGATCAACAGTTTTTATTTGTCACATACAGTACAAGCAGTGAAATGCAAAGTGACTGTGCCACAAGGCTGTGCAATAACAACAAGACATGATAAATACATTTTAAAAAATACCAGATAAAACATTCCTTAAAAAATTAAGGAAAAAGTCATAAATAATGAGGAGTCAAGAGATTGTAAAACTAAAGTGCAGTGTTCAATGTGAGAGGAGTATGTAGGAGTTAAAGAGAGATATTTTTCTCAGAAGTTGGTGGAGACCAAACACAGAGCTAAAAGAGGAGTGATTATTGGATTATTGGATAAACACTGATCAGCTGAACAGAAACATGATTCCAAATGAATGATAATGTTGCTCTGCAGCTGCTGAATATGTAACTGTACACGTCAGTGTTGTGTTCACTGCTTGTTCCCATTCTCCCCAAATGACTCATTTTGTGCATTTAAGGCAAACTACACTACTTTTTTTTGAAGATGCATTAACTCAATACAAGTCTACATGATAAGTTAATGAAACCTAGACACTGAGCCAATAAGGAGACTTTTAATAAAGACTCATAACTTTATTGTTTTGAATTTCTATCTAAGGACATGATATACAGTCATACCTTTAAGTGTGCCTAAAGATAAACTATTCACCTCTGTAATGACACAGAAAACCTACTTTGTGTAATCTTCTTTCTCTGTATATCAAATTGCAGATATCTAACAGAATTTGTAGACCTTGGAAACGTCTCTGCGTTGAGAACCTTCAGAGTACTACGAGCACTGAAAACCATCTCAGTTATTCCAGGTAAGACGGCCACCAGGTCAAACCACAGTCCATTTGTTTATATGTTTCCTCTCTTGTTTCCTGTTATGTCCAAAAATATAGATGCACAATATTGGATTTTTACATATATCAGATATATATCTGATATGCTGATATCTTCCAACAATGCCAAAATTTGCACATACATTTCCACCTAATTGCAGAGAACAAAAAGTCTCTTCTGTAGTGGAATTAGCATATTATGATACCTACTCTTATTGCGTAGAAACAAACATAAAGCTTTTTAAATGTACACATTCACTACACAGAATTAGAAAAGTACTTCAACATGCATGTAAAACATCCAACATTTACACTTCCAAGCTAAACTGTATAGTTTTAGCCTGACAGGCCTATCTGCCTTTAGAACGTTGCTGATATTTGTTTTTAAAGCCAATATCAGTCAATACTGATGATGATGCTGCTATCATTCATTGTGTATCTCTAGTCTAGATCTTATTCACATTGCTGTAAAACTTCATTACCTCTTTGTAATGTTACTAAACCAGCAACATCTCGTCCTTCAAGGTCTGAAGACCATCGTCGGTGCTCTGATCCAGTCGGTGAGGAAGCTGGCGGACGTGATGATCCTGACCGTGTTCTGTCTGAGCGTTTTCGCCCTCATCGGCCTGCAGCTTTTCATGGGGCTGCTGCGACAAAAGTGCATCCGCAGCCTGGCGCACTGCATCAACTCGTCGTACAGCCCCAACACAACATTCATCTGCAACAACAGAACCTGGAGCTCCCCTGCAGACTTCCTCAGCAGCGAAGGTCAGCAAAAGACAAAAGAAATTTTCATGTGTTCAGTGCTCTGAATATTGCACAGTATCCACATGATCTAATGACGTTAAACTACATTTTGTGTCTCTTTCTTTAGATAATTTCTACAAAGTTGAAGGAGCAAAGGATGCCTTAATATGTGGATATGGAAGTGATGCTGGGTGAGTGGAAATTTGCTCTGCTTGCTGCTTGTTAATCATCTGCAGGCTGTTACATAATATCAAAATGTTTACCATCTAATGGCCCCTGATCCCATGCATGTCACGCATATAAATGGATATAGTAGCCCGAGTTTTTCCAGGACAACAAAACGACAGATCCAACAATGGATGATGGTACTTTAGGCTCCATGTTTTTGTGACTTAGAGGCCTAATGTACGGAGGAGTGATGCCATCAGGGGGATGTAGCGTGAGAGCGACGGTACACAAGACGACATGTGGTGTGGATAATCACCACGGCTCCACTGGAACCCTTTACTCAGAAACATGGAGTTGCCAGCTGGAGAGAGGAGGGGTCTTTGGAGATTTCATCATCTCAAAAGCTCTATGACATGATTAGGTTAACTGGAGCGGACCGGATCACTTCGGATTGATATTCTATTATTGTTAAGAGGAGATGGTACACTGATGCCTTCGAGCAGGGCCTCAGATGGACCTGCTTTCTCTTGCAAAGTGGAAATTATTGCAGATAAAGAAAGTAGAATAGTCCAGGTACTAGTATTTCAAGGTGTCCTGGGTGAGATGTCAGTAAATGTAGGCAAAAATGCAAAGATGACGTTTGTCCTGTGCAGTGACGGACTTTGTTCCCAATCAAAGGCACAGTGTGAAACCATCCAAATATTGCTACTCAGCCTACGCACTGAATAATCCTGTAAATCCAAATGCTTTTGAAACAAGCACAACAGGATGACTCTGCCAGTGCCAGGCCCAGTTCAAGGGTTATAGTGAACTAAATACCCATCTGTGTGAATCTGAAATCCCGCAGCTTCAACAAATGGCTTCCATTAGGTGCTCTTGTTAATAATACAAGATAATGGATGACAGCAAATAAAAAAAGGGTGATGATATTAAGCTCCTGCAGGGAAGTTTGGTGCAGATGCATGTTTTCCGCTTTTATTTTTAAAACAGGTGCTTGTGTATTAAACCTTTTAGGTTGTGTGGCAATATTTTTCCAGCATGAGTGTCAAACATTTACTACTTTCAGCTTCTCCAATGGGAGGATTTGCTGCTTGTTTAATGCATTTTTGATGACTGGTTTTAGTGTAAAGACAGAAGTAAAAGAGGTCAAAGGTGTAGCATCTTTGTAATGTTTTATTGTGAAGTGGTTGAGATGAAGATGTTTGTGTGAAAATGGCTGAATATGCAGCTTTATGTGCACAATACTTTGGTCTTATAAGATTGCAGACATGGAAGTATGTTTTACTTGAATACTTGGCGGCAACAGATTAGATGTTTTTTTATTTATGTAACAGAAAACAAAAAAAATCAGGCAGCAGGTGATGTTTCAAAATATAATGGAATATAAATGATTCAAATATTCTCTTGTAGATCAACTCTTCTTATTTAATGCTATCCCTGTTGATCCCTGTTGTTGTCAGCACACAAATAGCATAATTTACTCTTTTGTTTTTGAGAAGTAGCTTCTTTAAATGGTCATGTGTTATAAACCCCTGGACTTTAATAGTTTGTGTGTGTTTCAGAATTCTGTTCACATTCAAAACTTTCTGCAAATTCAAAGATACTGCACATATCTGTGTTCTGGGATGATTTTTAGGAATCTTGTACCACTCAACTATATTATTGCATTTGAGTGAAAACAAGCACATCATTTTTCCATAATATTCCTAAATTAATTAAAATATTGATTAAAAAAAAGGAGAATGATACCTTTTTAGTTATTCATATTTTGAAAGACCATGTGCAGAAGAAAAGAAAACTGCTCCTACCAGAGATATTGTTGCGTTTATCATTAACATGTTCTTTTCAAAATAAAAGTCCTATACTTTTTTTTCATGCTTCTCTATATATTGCATCTCCCCTGAAATCTACGCCTATGAGTGCAGATTTCCTTCAGTAATTCACTGACATAAAAGTAAGATAAGACTAGGCTTAACTGAACCTCATTCATCACTTTGAACTTGTATTTATTTATACCAACATTTAATAGAGTTACAAAACTTCAAAACAACATCCATAGCTTTCCCAGATGATGTAACAACCCTATAGGTTTATAATGTAGCCACCACTTTTAAATGGTTATTTAATTACTTATTTGAATTACTTATAATTACTTTGTTTTTGTCCAACACTTTAACTCAGGTCTAAATACTACAACACCCATAATGCTTGATTGCCATTACTGTGGAGACAGAGCTGGCACAAGCTGGAACAGTAGGGACCTCAAAAAGTTTTGATGGTGCAGGAGTTAATTTAATGTTTCACCATTATTGCTAAACTCTATCAAACCTGGAAGAATTCAAAAGTGAACCAAATTCAGAGGAAGATTATGTTATTTAGTTTTCTCTACACTTTTGGTTGTTGTTGACGATGTCCGCCATCTTGTCTGCATCCAGGTTCTTTTGATTAACAGTTAAAGCGGCCATTTTGACATGAAATAGGACATAAACGTGTTGCTAACGACACTGATTAAGATTCTGATTTATTTAGGTGCAGGGCCTTAATTAATGTGATTAATAACACCTGTGTTTACCAACTATTTCATGCCAACATGGCTCCCATGTAAAGGTCTATTGAGATTCTTGTAGTTTTTTAGCTGTCACCTGATTTAGCCGCTCACATGATAATTTCAGTGATTCTTAGTTGACAAAATGTCCCCTGGGAGTCGTAAACAAGCCTGTGCCTTTGACTTTGTATCAAAGAATCAGATGTTTCGTAACACAGTTGTTAACATTTTGACTTTGGTGCCAGTTCAAGCTGTAGAGGTTCTACAACTGTAAGTCACTTAACATTTTCTTTATGAAAAATAGGATTTTAAACTCAGGAACCATTGGCGTCTAAAATATCTTCTCCTGCTAAACTCGTAGTCTTCTGCACGCTGCCTCACCAAACATCTAGCAGTTAGCTTACCAGGCATCTAGGCTACTGTATTGAAAAATATATCTTTTGAAAAACTGACAGAAGTCATACTTACAGAGTTATCAACACTAATATTACATTTTCTGTTAAACAGTGAGCTAAGACTAAACTAACACTTCACTATTCGGCTAGCTAATGGTTAGATAATAGACATACATTAGCATTAGCAGTTCATGCATGTAAATTAATATTAAAATGCTAATACTAAAGGTACAGGCAAGCTAATAGACATACATTAGCATTAGCAGTTCATGCATGTAAATTAATATTAAAATGCTAATACTAAAGCTACAGGCAAGCTGGAAGTACAAGACAAAATATTTGAATAATCTGTCTCTGAGCAATTACAGCACAACTATAGCTAGAAATGGAGAGAAGTCAGTCTTTTGTGCAGTGTACCTTCTTTTAGCCATGCTGTATTTATTTTAAGGCTGAAGTGTGTTTTATTTTCCTCTCCCTAAATTCTTTCCATCCTTGTCTCCTATCTGCTCTGTTTAAACACTGCCTGCAGTTCAGCCGAGAAGTCTCAGAATTTTTAGTTGTGTTGGTTGCAGCTGAATTACATGTGGCTTCTCAGGACATACAATTTACATTTGGTTAATTTATAAATTTATAATTAACTGATTATAATGGAAAATTAGATTTGGTTGAGTTTCCTGACAAGGCAAGCTTCACACAAGAATTATTCAAGTAATTAATTCAAAATACGATGATTCTTTCTGTTTTTACAGTTTCTGGCTCTGATGAATGCCATAATTTTGGTGATTAAAAATAAAAGATAACATGCCTTTCAAACCCACCAGCAGGTGTTGGGGTTCATGGGGTTACTGGTAAAAGGTTCTTTAATTTGGGGCATAAAACCCTGAAGTCCCTTATTTTTGCCCTTGTACGAGAGAATTTTGAAGTACATAGACTGCTTTTTGCATGGGATTAACCTACTGTTGACATTATTGCTGTAGTTTAATGAGTTAATAGACAAAGTATAGACAAGATGGAGGTAGTCATACATCCTTATTGGCATCCGACTGCAGCCACCCTTTAGTTTTTAATCTCCGTCGGTAACCTCTCCTCCAAAAACACAGGAACTTAATCTCTCAAGAAGCAAAATCTGTTTCAGTAATCTGTGTTCAAGTCAGAGTGGAAAGAGGATACATATGAGGGCATTCGGGGGGAAATGATGTCATTAAACTCCATTAAATAGTAGGTCAGTAAGATCAGACTCGTATCCTACAGATGCAACCTATCCAACTGTCCCACCTACAAGTCACCGCAGCTTTTTTTAGATTTGCTGCCTTTTGTTTGTTGTTATACTGTTTGTGCAGCTCTAAAAGTGCATTTTGATCGACATCCATCCATGTCACTCAGTTTTAACCTATTTCTGTGTATAATGGGATTTTTTAAAAACAACTCAGGGGCATAGGTCCTTTTGTCTCTGTTTAATTTTAACATTACTGCGTCATCACTAAGTATCTGATATTCATTGCATTTATTTGACTTTTCGTTTCTTTGCCGTTAGACTGATGTCGAATCAAGAGTGACACAGATTCATGACATGGTCGCAAGATTATAGGTTGAAGTAAGCATAAGGTAGCTTATGTTTTCGCTGGCAAATGGTTGAGACAGCCTTTTAACTTCTGTGACATTTTAGATGGAACTTTCTGAGGCTGGCTGCAGAGACGGGCAAGATATTAAGCAGGTCAGGATGGAGGACGTAAAACATAGAGGATGCTTAATCTTTTGAGTGTATTCCAACAAGTAATCCCTGAGTAGATTTCCAAATTAAAGCTTTGCAGATACGTTATGATGACACACACTGTCACACACACAAGCACACATAGACACAACTGGGCACCCACAGCACACACACACCCACACGCATATTCAAATGATATTTTCAGCCTAGATGGTTAACAAGTTTGTGATAAATGATTTGCTCAAAGGCCCAGACTGTTTCTCATCACGCCCACTGTGGAGGCAAATGCTTATCCCCTCACTTCTTAAAGCCACTGTGCATTAAGGATTATGACTGATTGTATAGACAGTTTCAGCTTTTGCCCTTGACTAGACGGATGTAGGCATGGAGACCCACCGCCTTAGCCCCCACCCGGGGAAACCGCTGCGATCGACAGATGTTCCTCTGCTGCTGTGTTGCACAAACGGAGGGAAGTTGTTGTTACACTCTCACAGATAAAACTTAAAATTGTAAACACGAAGCAAAGAGCTTTAAGGGAGCTCTTACACACCACAGACTGTGTTGCTGGTTACGTAAGATGACTCGCACACTTGCAAATCATTGGTATTTTTTACGTTTTTCAAATGCATGCTGTCAGTGTTAGATTTTTAAACGTATTTGTTTTTCCAGTCGTGCTCCAGGAAGCCATAGATTTCCATTTATATCTATACAGTAAGAAATCACTTAGTCATCTTTTGAGACTTGCTTGTGTTCTGTAATCCTTCACAGTGTAAATCCAATCTGCATTTTTGTCAGGGTTACATTATAGTTGTGATGTAATGCTGTGATGACTTTTTAAATCCCTTAAACCAGTGGTTCTCAACTGGTCCAGCCTCAGGACCCACTATGTCTCTATTAATAACGGTCGCGACCCAAATTTTTGAAGTGTGCTGTTCCTGTTAACAAATAAAAGTTTTATTTGGGTGTAGTCTCAATGCATTTTGACACAACTTGGGAAAATTTTGGCTTATTTTTTGCTCATTTTGGTATTTGGTATATTTAGACATCCAAGTTTTGGGCATATTTTGGCCCATTTTGACAGATTCTGAGCACATTTTGGTTTATTTTTGGCACGTTTTAGCATAAATTTCTCCAATAAGCTGGCAGAGCCAAATCTAGAGGTTAATAGTGGACAACTACTGGTGTCTCCACCAGTAAAAGATCTAAATATCCTGCTATTGAAAGCAAACTGTGTCATAAGAAACACGCCCTTTAAAATAAAAGACTTTATACCACTACTTTTTTTTGGGGGTGGGGGGGGGCATGCTTCTGCGACCCTCTAAAAATGGCTTTGCGACCCACTGCCTTAAACTATGTTAGAGAGTATTGATCCTGTAATAACAAGTTAGTTCAAAGGCCTTTTAATTGATTTTCATTATGAACGAAAATAAATGGTTGCTTTGAATGGTAGTAAATTGCGTCCAAGAATGTGTGACATTTACAGAATGGGTAGAGGTGATGTACGGTACACCAGCTCCACCTGAGGAGCACTGACTCTGGTTAAATCCATACAAAGACGGTCTCCAGGGCCATTACTATAGAAACCTAAGGGACAGCAGCCCCACAGGTGCCTTGTTTTTACAACGGCTTCTAATTGCAGGAGGAGTCTCACATTCATATGGGTGTTTAATAGACAAGACTGTATTAACAAGTGCATCATTAGAAGCAGTTGTTTGTGTGAATTAATGGTACCGTCACTCACATTAGACATCCATGTCTATAGATAGTTGCTCAGATAAGTTATTTAGGGAATGAACTCCAACAGGACCGACTGAATGATAAAATGACAGAAACATCATTAAAAAAGAAATTAGATACTTAATTATTTCATACCTTCCATGCAACCATTGTTTTCCATTAATTAGGCTGAACTGCGGCATGGAAATAAATAAAGTTGCAGTGGTTATTTTCTTAACAGCCGATGAGTTCCCAGTCATTTGTCATGTGCCAAAGGTGTTTAACAATCTTAAACGTAGAATTTACTATGATACAGGACAAAGAGAAGCTGCAAATTGTCACAACATTAATTCATATTCAGTTTAATCAAATCATCAGTTAAGGGGAGACGCTACAGGCAAATCAAACTATAACAAGTATTTATCAGCATAAATCATCCCCAGTTGATTATTTACATTTAGATACTTATCTTTGTATTACAGGTTTTCAGGAACGTTTATGGTTAATTGTGCAAATGGTGCATTATCTAATCAAATATGCAGTGATTTGCATACATTTTCAGAATAGAAATTTAAACACCGGACAAAGCCAGCATTAAAAGTCTTGTTCCACGTTGTTGACATCTGAGAGACAAAAGTTTTTAAAAAGGGGATTTTTTAAATCCCTCCATGAATCACAAAATGCTGTCACCAGCCAGAAAGAATCCTTTTTTTTCGTTTTTAAGGATAAAATGTTTTATAAATCAGGCTATGAATGATGTATGCACAAACCCCTCTTCCTTAATTCAGTCATTCATTCAATTATTTAAGCCCTAAAAATGAACCATGCAGACATATGAGATCAGCTTAGATCCACAACAGTGCATAAATATGGAGGAGAGGAATTGTATCAAATTTACAAGCTGTGTTGAGACATAATATAAATAAATCATTCTTTTAAACATTAAAAAAGGTGCACAGTTTTATTTTAAAGTTGACCTGCTTAAAATCAAGGAATTGGTCTATAAATGATATGTTAAAAGCCTCCTAGAAGTAAGAACAAATGGTCACTAAACATGTATTTCATTGTTATGGAACACTACCGTGCAGACCTTGAAGAAGCCCTGTGCAGGTCCTGTGTTTTGCCATATTGATTAAAAGAGGCGAACAGATTGGCGGCAGGTTAAGCCGTGCGGCAGAGGAACAGGCTGACAGGAAGATGTCGCTGGCCTCACGCAGCCTCCTCTGTCCTCGCCGCTGGATATTACTGAGCATTCCTGCTTAGCTGGCTGGTTGGTGAAATCTACAGCTGTTCTCTTCCGCCCAGCTGTTTGCCAGCCATTACGAAATTATTCCGCACTCAGATTGACATGGCAGTCCAGCTTGTTCTCAGCTGCTGGACTTAAATATTTGCTGTAATGCCACTATGCTGACAATGAGAGATGGAGGCATCGAGCTGAAATTTTTTGAACTGCAATTTGATATCCATCTGGCTCAGCGTAATCCCTTTTGCTCCAGTGCATTTTAGTGCTCAGGCCTGGAACATATTTCAAGTGCCCTCTTCAGTTGAAATAATGGTGATGATAGCAGTGTATGTACTTACTGACTCATCCTCTGTGGAGTCAAAGGCCGCAGGGCTACATGTAGATACTGGGAATGTTTTTAACTCTGGTAAAACAGCCTGCACGCAAGCACGGCTATATCTGTCCCAGATTCTTTTCATGGTGCTTTTAATTGTGCATTTTTTATCAGACCTGTCCTCTAATCATCTGTCTTCACCCTCTCAATTGTTCCTCCACTGCAGGAAGTGTCCAGATGGATTTGACTGCCTCAAAGTAGGAAGGAATCCAAACTATGGCTACACCAGTTTCGATACCTTCGGCTGGGCTTTTCTGGCACTTTTCCGACTCATGACACAGGACTACTGGGAAAAGCTATTTCACCAGGTGCAGTAGTTACCCAACAATATCCTGCAACGTGGACATTTATAACGCATTTCCTCTGATAAATGTTATTTTTTACCTGATCATTTGACCTTAGTAAACAATGTATTACATAAAGACAAGCATCACTAACAGTCAGACAGGATATAAACAACCCTCCATTTTTACTATATCATCTATACCACTCACAGTTAAGGTTGCATGAATCAATATTTTTATATTTACAGTGGATCAGATGTCTAATGTCATGTGAAATGGGTCACAATGAAAAACCCCAAAGAGAATCCTAATCTGATTCTGCATCATCAGCTGTAATGAGATTTTTAGTGTCTTTCAGCTCATTGTTTTAAGTTTTTTGGTCCATAATCAGTAGCAACAGACAGCAGGTAAATCAAGCTGTAAACTGTTTGTCCTGCACCAGATTAGTCAGTGTCAAGCTGGTGAACAAGGTACAAACATTAGCAGCTGAAGAGCCAGTTGGTGGAGACACAAACTGAGCTAAAAGTAGACCTAATATTAGATATATAGGTACAAAGGGACCAGAAGCACACCTGCAGATGAATGCTTATCTAGCTCTGATGAATGTGTTTGCTGACATGTTTGTTTTACTGCACTAAAGCTTCTTAAAGTAACCAATGAAAACAGCTTAAACAGCTAATTCAGGAGCTTTGGGAACACAGTTTAATCATACGACTACAAGGACAAGTGTGTAGGATTTAGGATCTATTAGCACAAATGGAACATAGTAGTTGTAATTATGTTTTATGAGTGTATAGTTACCAGTAATTGCAAATTGTTGTGTTTTTGTTAGTCTAGAATGAGCCTTTAATAGCTACTTAGGGAGTGGGTCTTCTTCCATGGTGTCTGCCATGTTACTACAGTAGCTCTGAACAGACAAACCAAACCTCTTCTTTTTAAAGGGCCTTTTAAGTTTTTACGTTAATTTTGCAGAAATTGTAGACTCTTATCATAGACTGTAAATAAAGATGGATGAACCCACCATTATATCTGTTAAAGAGTGGTTTGGAAGCTGAGTTTAGAGGCTCTGGCAGTCGCCATCTTGGCAGTGCCTGACTCCTCCTACTCCCGACTAATCCAAAAATGACTAAAGAGGTGGAGCTGAGCCAGGCTATGTGAACATCTATGGGCCATGATCTGTCCTTATACGGCACCCAAGTGTCACTCAGAGCAGCCATGCCCTTAATTTTGCATAAATTTAAGCCTTGATTTGAACAATTAAACAAGGGAATTATATAAAAAATCCAGCCCATACAGTTACCATGAATGGAGAAATTAGATTTAGATTTATTTTGTGCCAGGTTGTAAACATGTTTATTCCTGTTGTAAAGTTGGGTGTTTTAACATGGGGGTCTATAGAGATTGACTCACTTTTAGAGGCAGCCTCAAGTGGCCATTTGAGGAACTGGAACTTTTTGGCACCTCCACGTAATTTATTTTTTAGCCTTGGCAGTTGCGGCTTGGTTCTTTTACACATATGCAATAGGAAGGGTGAAGGAAGGGCTTTGAGTTGGTTGCAATATGCAACATGTCCTTTACATGCCACTAAATATTACACACCGGTCCTTTACGTTGTTTTCCCAACTCTCTGCAAATACACTGCAAATAAAATCACATTTAACCAGGAATCAATGTAATGGCTATTCCAGGTACTTCTTCTCTAATTTTAATTCCACATAATGAAATCAGATAACTTAATGTTAGCCTGCGAACTGTCTGTTGCTTTCTATTTTTCTTTATAAACATGCATATTTCCAAAACTGCAAACCCAGGTTTTACATTTTCCTTTAACATGTAAATTTGCTGTGACTGACCTCATGTCATGATTCCTCCAGACTCTGCGCTCAGCAGGGAAGACCTACATGGTTTTCTTTGTGCTGGTAATCTTCCTGGGCTCCTTCTACCTGGTCAACCTGATCCTGGCTGTAGTGGCCATGGCCTATGAGGAGCAGAACCAGGCAACCATCGCCGAGGCCTGGCAGAAGGAGAGGGAGTTTCAGCTGGCTATGGAGCACCTCAGAAGAGAGCAAAGAGTAGGTACAGGGCAGATGGGATTGTCATATCCATATGCTTTCAGTTTAAGACGTATAAAAAATAAGATCAACTTTATTCATCCGAAGGAAAGTGTTTCAACCCGAACTCTGTAACATAATTTCTTTCTGTGTGAAGTTGGCAGCAAGACGACAAGCACAGGAGACGGACTCAGTGTTGTCCCCAGAGCTGTCTCCATTCTGTGTGAAGACAGGAAGTATACGACGAAGCAGCAGCAGAAGAAGAAGATCTCACAGGACGCTGTCAGAGGAAACAGCTGAGGAGGCTGCTGAGGAGAAGTTGGACCCGCTGGACGAACCAATGGTACAGCACTCGATAAATACATTCTAGTCTTTGATGTTGTAGGCAATAGGAGCTAATGTGTCCTCTGTGTTTCTGCAGTCTCCTCTGTCTCCGATGCCAGTCCACCCTCTGTTGGCCACGCTCTCCTCTCACCCCCTCAGCACCAGGAGAGGAAGCCAGAACAGCATCTTCAGCTCCTTCCGGGTTCGTAACAACTCTGAGGCTGACTTCGGGGACGATGAGTACAGCGTTCATGGGGACGTCTTCAGGAGTCGCACCAGTTCTACAGCAACGCCCTGGAAGAGGAGGACGGGCAGCGTGAGGAGCCACTGCTCCCAAGTCTTCACCCCCAGCCTCAACGTCAACGGACGACTCAACATCTCCTTAGACCACAATGGAGTGACTACCTTGGGTCTGCACACCCCATCATCCATGCCAGCTTACAGCATGGAGAGAGTCAGAGAAGACTCAGTGAGTTAAATACATGCGGATGTAGTATATTAAAATTCTGACACTGAAAAAAGTTGATCCTAGCTAAGAGCCTACTAAATGACAGAAACAATAAAACCTTGTATTTCTTTTTTCAATAGATATTTTCTGTCAATCAGAAGCCCACCAGTACAGAAGAACCATCTCCCAGACCTCTCCTCCAGCCCTCCCCAACAGTCACAGAGCCTCCTCCTCCACCGCCAAGAAAAAGAGGCCTGAGCTCCGTCAGCTTCCTTAGTGATGCCATGGATGGTGCGTCCATTTCAGTATTAAAGGAATAGTTGGGAAATTACATTACATTTTGGGAAATATGCGAGAGTTAGATGAGAAGACCAATACAGCTTCAACCAGCAGCCACTTAGCTTAGCTCAAAGACTGGAAATGGCCAGCCTACTTTTGTATGAAGCTTAAGTCTCCCTTCCAGCACCTCTAAAACTCATTAAATAACTTGTTAAATCTCAGTTTAGTGCAAAAATGACACCATGTAAACGCCTCCAAGAAGTTACTACACACAGACGGGCAATAGTCCAGGACATGACCCCTCAGAAAACTACAAAACATTTATTTGTACTTTTTTGGTTTTGTACTCGTTTGTATGCATTAAACAGATAAAAGATTTGACATATCCGTTAGCGACAGTTGAGGTTCTGGTTGGTGGATTTTGTCTCCATTAGACAAAGCCAGGACAGCTTTTTTCTATTTTTATTCTTTATGCTAAGCTAAGATAAGCTAAGCTAAGCTAGCTGGTTGCGTGTAGCTTCATATTTACCATAAATGATATAATAATAATAATAATCATAACAACTTTTTTTGTGTAGAAACTGTCGAAAAAACCTTGAAAAGTGGCTCACAATAACCACAGATGGTGACTTAGACAAATAATAAAACAATTTAAAACAATAAAATAGTATTGTTAAAACCAATACCATCAGTTAAGAAGAAGCCATATGGTAAATATGCATATCTGTATGCAGCATGTACTATATTATGTACTGTATTATATTATGATGTGTGAAATAAACTAAACTAAACTAAACTAAAACTGAGTCTTAAGAAGAGATTTAAAAAAGGATACTGAGTTTGCTTGCCTGAAATCTCCAGACAGGGAGTTCCGCAGATTAGGAGGTCCGGTGAGCTTTGGTGACTAGTTGAGGGTTTGGAGCCATCAGTAGGGTCCTGCAGGAGGATCTCATGTAGCGATCAGGCTCATAAACACATGATGTGGTATCAATCAATTCTCATTTAATTCTCAGCAAGAGAGCGAATAAGTGTAACTGTCACAATGTTGAAATGTTCCTTTAAAGGTTGTTGTTTATCTGTTACAGTTTGATTCTATCCACTCTGCAATTTTCCATTAGATGAGAGTTGTCAAAACTAAAATTGGGTTAAATTTGGTTCGAATGAAAGGTTTTGTAGACGTCTAGATTGTTTTTAAAGGTGATGATATACAAACATCAAATAGTTATATTATATAACAACTGATTGGCTGTAAAGATTCTGTTCTGTCTGCGCCACACTCTCATCTATCCCAGAATCTAACTCTTCAATGAGGAATGTAATGAAACACCTGTAAATGCAACAGTTGACCCTCGTGTCTATTTTTGCAGAGCTGGAGGAGTCGAGGCAGAAGTGTCATCCCTGCTGGTACACATTCGCCAAGAAGTATTTGATCTGGGACTGCTGCCCCTGGTGGCTGAAGCTGAAGGACTGCGTGAAGTTCATGGTGATGGATCCTTTCCTGGATCTCGGCATCACCATATGCATTGTGCTGAACACCCTCTTCATGGCCCTGGAGCACTACCCCATGACTGATGAGTTCAACACCATGCTCTCAGTGGGCAATCTGGTAAGAGGTTGTTAATGATAGCAGCAGGCAGCTTTCCAGCATTTAACAGCCTTTCACTAAGTGCTGTTAGGTGGTGGATGAACAGAAGAGAGTAGAGAGAAGATAGTTAAGATAGATAAGTAAAGAGGAAACAGGAATAGCACTCATTCAGATAGTATATTTCTACATCAGACAGCTGGGTTTTTATAGCAGTTGATGCTTTACTGGGCAGGAGGGTTAATGTGGCTATGATGATGCTTTGACAAAGGCTGTGCTTCAAACAATTTGTGATTTTAATTGGTATAAGGGAATGTTTTTAGTAAGAGTCAGGGTCATTTTCTGTATTTGTATTTTAACTCATCTCTCCACCAGTAAATTATAGTCCTCAAGTCTGGAAATATACATGAAAGAAGACAAATGAAAGTAATATTTTCTTATTTAGTAGCTTCACCAAGTTGCTTATGTTTTTGTTTCTGTTGATTTCCTCTTTTGTGTGTTAGTTGGCAAGATAACTCAAAAACAGTCATTAAAAAATCTATGAAATTTGTTAAGAACTTACACAGTCAGCTAAGTAACAAGTAGTTTATGGTGCAGATCCAACAATTATTTGAAAGTAGAAGTAGGTGAAATATTTTTTCGATACATGAAGATGTTTGGTTACTTGAACGAATGCATAGATATGTCACAGTAGAAATTGCGATCCAGGATAATCGCAGATTGTACTAGGACAGATTGCGATCAGAGTCTCTCCTAGGACAAACTCAAATTTATTTTAATGATATGATGTTAAAATAAAGGAAACAACAATATTCTTACAAACCATGATTTTATTCAGAATTTACACATACACAAATACAGGAAGACACAATACAGCAACAAAACACTCCTTTTATGATCAAATTAATACATTCCCATTCATGAGTTTATTATATACTTTATTTATAAACTTATTTATAGTATTTAAAGTCTATTCTGACAGACTCCAACAGTATGTGGGTGGCACTTTGTTGAACATGGTAGTCCAGCTTTTCTTGCATCCCTAACCCTCACCCTAACCCTAACCATAATTGAAAGACTTCTGTCTTTAAGATTTATATTGTATTGTATTGTTTTTATTGTTTTTTGTTATTGTCCTGGTAGAATCACCGTTTGTCCTAGGACAAATTGCGATCGGAGTCTGTACTAGGACATACGGCGATTATCCTGGATCGTGATTTCTACTGTGACATATATATACATTGTACATTATACACTGGAGCTGTTGCTGTATATATATATATATATGTATATATATATATGGGAACAGATGTGAGGACATTATGCCAGGTATGAAAAATGCCACACTAATACCTCGTGTTTACAGCATCCGCATGTGTGTCTGTGTTTGATAAGTTTTAAACAGATCAACAAACCGCAGCGAGAAGTGTGCATCAAGAAGAAATGTGATGCAGCAGGAGTCATTATGAAAACTTCCCACTGTGAGTCTCCGTAGGAGCACAGTGTGTTATTGTAGTTGATTCCGCTGGCTGTAACATGAAGTGACTCATTCATTACCGAGCCAGTCTGAAGGTGTGGTGATTATATTCTGCTCGTCCCGCTCTTTTCTCGCCGTGCTCTTCCTCCTATCTAATTCTCCCTTTCATCTGCTGCTGACCTATGAGTTGATAGTCGGCGTCGGCGTCGGAGCCGAGGTGAATTGATTCCGGCGATGCATTTTCATGTCGGGGCCTTGACTTTTTTAGCCAGAGGGCGAGAATTTCCTCCAGTTGAGGTGAAACAGGGCCGCCGGTCTCATTAGATTTGCAAAAACTAATATCTGAGTCTCAAGTTCCTTTGGGTGTTTTCTCAGAGAAGAGTCTTAGGCTTGGGAATTATGAAAAAGAGGGAAAATAAAAGACAGAAAAAGGAAAATCAATCCATTTCACAGCTTCCCCCCAATTAGACATCCACCTCCATTTGATGCCTTCACAATTTTTTTTTTTGAAGTCTACAGTCCATTTCATTTTACAATGTCTGGGAAAATTACAGCTCACATTCCTCATAGACCGCTGCCTCGTGTCACGGAGAGATAGGGGCGTATCAGGACGAGAAAAAAAACACCAATAGACATATTGGCACGTCAGCAGTCAAAACGCATGATCAGTTCGTCTGACTGACTGACTGATTCATCAAAGCGCACGAGACCTGCGACCACAACAGCGAAGAGCAACAGTGCGGCCCACTCATGCGCTCGCAAAACACATGAAGCATAATGCAACAGTGAACGCTTTGGGAACAAACACTGGCTATGACAAATTGCCACCTCCGAATATGTTGTTTAACACCACGTTTTGTTGAATGCATGTTTGCTAGATTAGCGGTAAAAGGCAAGGCTTACAGATAAGCCTGTTAAGTAAGGCAAAAATGCTTATGGTACACCTGATCCGTTCCTCTTAGTAACCACCGAGGTGTTGTACTCACAGTGTACTTCAACACAGTCATCTGCTTAACTGTTGAAGCATATGTTGCAGAACGCTGGAAGGTCTTCTTTAGGCTAATTAAATTTGTAGCTATCAGACACATTGTTTGGTTTCAAGTCCTAAATATTCCATGTACTGTTATTTTTCAATCCTAAAATGGGTTGAACCAGCTACTCTTAAACACATTACTAGGTTTGCCAAGTACTTAAAGCCCTTACTGCTGCAAGTTCTTCAATTTCTATTTATTTGTTTGAATATGAACATTGATCAAATACTTTCAGCAATCAGAAATCCCTGTGCCTAATGTTGCTCGGCATCCAAAATGAATAATTACAGGACAATAAGTACAATAATTAAATCAACCTACTTTCTAAATAATGCATATAAAATACAGATAAAATGCATGTGATCTTCATAAAATACAGTTAAATACAGTGTAACACACTCAGAGACACAGATATAGAATAGAATATCATAATATAATTCTATTGCCATTTGCATGGGTATGTTACAGTTCAGGTACATTGGAATTCCTATATATTTATATATAAACCGATCAGCCACAACATTATGACCACTGACAGTACCAATATGATCAATGTTATTCACTTCAACTATGTGGTGTTCTGCTGGAAAACCTTGGATTTTGGCATCCGTGTTGATGAGACTTAGACACCCAAATAAACATTGTCCCAGAACAAGCACACTCCCTCATGCAAATGGCAATCCCAAATGTCACTGGCCAGATCGGAAGAGCACACGTCTGAACTCCAGTCACGTCGGCACAC
>OMNN01101238.1:24465-42851 GCA_900302755.1 Chromis chromis
CCAATATGATCAATGTTATTCACTTCAACTATGTGGTGTTCTGCTGGAAAACCTTGGATTTTGGCATCCGTGTTGATGAGACTTAGACACCCAAATAAACATTGTCCCAGAACAAGCACACTCCCTCATGTAAATGGAAATCCCAAATGTCACTGGCCTACCCCCACAGGAAAATGCACCCCACCACATGGCAAAAACATCAAACAATCTGGAACATCTTGAGGAACATGACAAACGCCCAAGATGTTGATTTGACCTCCAAACTTCCTAGACTTCATTCTTTTATGCCTTTATTGGATAGGACAGTGGATAGAGTCAGAAACGGGAGAGAGTGGGGAAGGACATGTGGTAAACACCCGAGGCCAAAATCGAACCCGGGACTGACATTACGCCTCTGCACTTGGGTCACGCAACAAAACCATTAGGCTATCGGGACGCCCCCCTAGACCCCATTCTGATCAGGCATCAACAGGATGCAGTGGAACAAGTTTGACTGACAGACGCCCCACTGCACAACCCGGAGTACCCAAAGGATCCACTGCCAACATCCTGGTGCCAGACCCCATAGGACACCCTGAGAGGTCCTCTTGTCCATGCCCAATGGTTCAGAGCATTTTTGACCACATAAGGGGACCAACACAATTTTAGGCAGGTGTTATGCCTGATCGGTGTAAATTGCACATATTATGTAGTGTACAGGAGTAATGTTGCACATGTTGGTTTGTAGACATAAGTGAAATGACCATAGTTATGATATGAGTATATTGTTAAAAGTTGAAGAAGACAACTTCAGTCTCCACGTTGTTGGTTCTCAATAAGCCCCCCTTTTTTTTAAATCTTAAATGAATAGGATGGGGACTTTCTAAGTAATTTTGATAGTGAACTCCACTAATGTGATGCTTTAAAAAGACAGTCTAACTAAATATGGTTTTGTAGATTTGAAATTGATGAAATTTTCTGGAGGAGGAGCTGCACCATGCTTATTCTTAGAAACTAGATAACATTTTTGTACTTGAGTTCTTAACTAGCCATTTTCAAAATTACTAAATTGGGTTGCACCATTAACATTTGAGAAATATCTTAATAGCAAATAAAGGCTTTAATATACTGAAAAAAGAGAATTGTTGGACCAACTTATATAAATTGCTTCAATCGGTAACATGCAATTGAATTCGTTTTTTCAAATTAGGCTAACATGAAATGCCATTGCCACCAGTTTAAGTTAGATGTACTTACATTATTTGATTCATCTCAAATTAACAGTTTGCATTGCTGCAACTTAATTTGAAGGAAAGTCAACTTGAAGTTTCGGATTTTTCCAACTTAGGTGTTTGCTTTACCCAAAAGTTAAATCTAAAACTAGATTTTGTCTTTTTTTTTTATGACTGAATGTCATAATGCAGCAGTAAACCTAATTTTCAGACTTTAGCCAAAGCTAGAGTACAAGTTTAAGGGGCAAAGTGTAATTTCAAGTTAATATAATCCATAAAAGTAAACTGCAATTACTAAAGAAAAATGAGATTAATTTGAAGCAGCTCAAATACACTTTTTACAGTGTAATGTGTTGCTGTGGCACTGTTCAATCAAGCATGTAAACAGGACTTCAACTGTAGTGTATCAATTATCATATAGGGGTGAGCACCATACTAAATATAACTGTTAATCTTATGTACATATGGTTATCACTTTGTTTCATGGATGCATGGAGAAATAAGTATGTTTAAAGTTTTGATGAGTAAAAACTTGTACTTTTTAACCTTCTGCTTATGTCAACCAAACTGACTTAATTAAATTCATACTGTGTTATTGTTGTGAAATGTAATTTAAGACTTTTCTAGTCGATGTAATTTATGAGCAACATTTTATAAGTGCCAGACTTGATATGTTCACATTCTATTCTATTACTTCTAACTGCACCAATTAGCAGCTTATCAGTATCACAAATTTACAATAACAACCTGAAAATTCATTCTTTGTGAACTCGCACACATTGTTACACGGTGTTAATTGTTACACCAGTAAGTTTAATGTTTTTCAACCTTTATTTCAATTTCATTTCTTTCAGTATATCTGCATAGTTACTGCACTAATTAGTGCACTTGTGCATCGAATCTGGCATTCATATCCACAGTTGCAACTCACTAAAAGCTAAGCGACATTTACCTGAACTTTCGGTGAACATTTCGGATAGTAACTGCAATTTTCTTCCAGTTTTGTCCAACTGCTCGACTCCTGCTTTGTCCTAAAGTAGAGCTGAAGGACTTTTGCAGAGAAAGCCGGGTACATATTCAATACCACAATCAAGTCGTATCAGATAAAAAGAGGAGATGGGGGGTGGGGGGGGGAGTCAAAGTGGAGAGAAGATGAGCGAAATGGCAAAACAGGAGTGTGGAGGATTTCTGTCAAGCGATCGGCCGTCTCCAAACACGTCAGAAATAGAGAGCAGACTGGGAGGAGATGGCCGGCAGAGAGGCGATCAATAAGCTCTCACATTTCATGCCGCAGCGTGTGCATGTGTCTGTGTGCGTGTGTGTGTGTGTGCATGTGCCTGCTGTGTGTATTTATTGTGTGTGCTGCTTTTTTGTCATGTCAAATTTCAACCCGGCTCATTCAAAGCGATTGTGCCAGACTGATGAGACAAACTGTCACATTATCAGAGAACATACTTGACTGTGCACTTCTTTTTTTTTTTTGGACTCTCTGCATCACTGGGGGAAAACAGGATCAGTCCAGACTTAACATACGACCTGCGACGCTCCGAGGTGCTCGCAGAGATTATCTCGTGTGAACCGAAACAGAAATACTTTGTACTCTGTGCCATAAACTGAGCTCAACTAAACTTTTAAGTATTATACAAGTGCACATCAGTACCCAATTAATCTCAACCGCATCCTCTCCAGAAAGCGTCTCCTAATGGCACGGTAAATCAAAAGCTTGGTGTACTTGTCGGCGCTCTAACTTTGGAGAGAGTTGTTTGCGAACGGCCATATCGATTGAGCTGTCCAGAACGCTGAAGAAGATACCCGCTGACACAGCTCTCAGTGTGGACTTTCACATTAAAGCCAATTACATAGTTGCTCCCGCTGCCTTAAAGGAGGCCTAAGAGTGAATAATTATAACTTCTCTGTTCTGTCCTTACTGAATCTTTAATGACGCGATACCATCACCTGTCCTGTGTAATTGATTGCAGTTGATCCGGTTTGGTGATGACCTTGACTTTACAGTATCTCCCATCTTGTCTCCTTTTCCTTCCCCCTCACATTTCTCTCTCTCTCTCTTCCTTTTTTTCCTCCCCTTCATCATTCCTTCCCCCTTTCTCTTTCATCTTCTTCTTCTTCTCCCACCAGGCCTGTAGATTCTGCTGAAACCCTCCCGTAGCCCTTTTTTGCAACACTGAAAAGCAACGACTTATCTCCCCCATGCAACCCAGGCTTAGGAGAGAAGAAAAAAAGAAGAAGAAGAAGAAGTGAGAAGAAGTCTTCTCACCGCGACAAATCAAACAAGAAAACACACACAATCCCCCACAGGCACAACTGCTGTATAACACCACACTACGTTTTTTCTTTTTAACTTCTCACTTATCCTCCTGCCACTCTCATCTCTTCATCTTTGCTTCCTTTCCTTGCATCCGCCCTTCCCTACTTGAATCTACTCAATTTTTTCCCCCTGCTCTCTCCTCTCTCGCACTTCATCCATCCATTGATTATTTCATCTCTTTTTACAGTTTTCATCATATTCCATTTTGGCAACCTCACCATTGCACTGGCGGGCAAATACTGGGTATTAGCAGCATTCATGGCAATACGCCACATCTGTAGGAGATACTTGAAACAACATGTATATTGATATTGTAACAAAACGAAAGCTAGAAATCTAATTCATATTGAACCACACCTTAAACCTACAGTCTTCCCCTTTCCCCCCAGAAACCTCTCGCTCCATCCTCCAGCTTTTCTATTTCCCCCTCTTGCCTTGTTTTTCCTCTCATAGCTACCTCTTGTTTCTTTACTCCCTCGCCCTCCCCATGCATAGACATCACCCCCACTATCTATCTGTCCCCCGTCTCCTCCCCTTTCGTCTATCTATTGACCTCTCTCTGTCTCTCACCGGGCCAGAGAACACTGCAAAGGCTGAGCTACTGTCCTGGTCGAGGGGGAAGAGCATTGACTTTTTTGATGTGTTCCTTTTCTTTTTTTCTCGTCACAGACTGTGTTTGATCTTGTTTCCCCTCTTTAAGCGGCGAGAACAAAAGCCCGTTTCCTTTGTCTGCAGTGGTTGTGGTCTTTTAGGACAAGGTGGTAGCCATAAGCCTTCAAAGTCAGACACTCTCTGGAGTCGTTTCTTCGATTTGCTTCTGTTTTTATTGCATTAGTTGTCATGGAGTGGAAAACAGTATATCTTTATAGTAACGGTGTAAACCTTAAAAAAAAAAAGTACTATTATATAAATATTTTATTTTTTACCATTGTATAAATATACAGTATTGATTAACTTATGTACTTTGATTGCAAGTTCTTTGGTCACCAACAAAGTGAGTAAATAAAAAATAAAAAAATAGGATTTTTTTTTTTTCCTGTGAATTTTAGGCACTATTTCTAATGCTATTGATGTGTTGACTATTTTATTGTAACATCTTTTTTTATTTTAGTTTTTTTATTTTAAAATCTGTGATTAATTGCAGAATCAGGAGTCTTGTTTTGATGACTGCATTTGTGTTTAGGTTTCGATTTTGTCTCCCGTCAGTTCTGCCCTCTCCCCCGTTTCTCTCTTCATCTCTCACTTCGAGTCCCAAGAAGACGTGTAAGAAGAAAACAAAAAAAGTCCGTGGTTTTGGTGGATAGTCTCGCTTTTTTCTCTTGCACTCATCTAAAGAACTTAGCGTGTGTGGGTTCGTTTGGAAGACCACCTTCAAGAAAAAGATGACATTTTGAATAAGTTATGTCTGTCTTTTGCACTAATTTAATAAAGCCGTTACTGAAAATTCCCACACTGCTGTTTTGCAGACTGTGTGTTCACTGGAAGGCTGTTTAATCTCTCGTGAATGAGGTTGTGAAACCCATTTGTCACAAGTTTTAGCGTGATGTGTGAATGTTATGTATATCTTTGCATTTTTGCATCTTAATCGATCTCACTAATAGGAATAATTTGACATTTTAAGAGATGGTTAGGTTAACTTAGCATAACAGCCTGGAGTGGAGGAAACAGCAAGACTGGCTCTGCCCAAAGAAAAAATGGCTTTTAACACCTCTGAATCCTGAAAGAGAACTGGTTCGGCGTTTAAAGGCGTCCTTTAACTAAGAACCATGGAAAACACCCATTAGCCCATTAGCTGCTGAAAGAATATAAATTGGGGACTACAGAGATAAACTCCACAGTGTCAGTAGCTGCAGCTGCATAGAATATGTTAATAACAGTGCTCTGCAACACAGACTGGGGTGACTAATATGTACGAACCATTAAGGGGCGTTACCAGTGTAAAGTGAGCTGTAAGTAATGGCAGCTTTTCTCAAGGTGATGAAAATGGGGTTCAATAGTGCGATGCAATTTGAAAGTAGTGCCTAGACTAAAAGTGTAAGCGCTGTATTAAACACTGATAAACTGTTCCTCTAATCTTCAGCCTGTTGCTTGTACAATGCCATTGTTTGCTTGTTTGGTTCACTTTCTGACATTCTACCATGAAAACTATGTCCTTGATTTTGGACCAACATATGAGACTCCAGAGTATGACTTTTTTTAATCTACCCCCCACATAATGATGGTAATAAAGTGCTAACTGTGGCATTGGAGGTGTCCGCCTGTCAAAACTGCAGTTCTGTGTATGGCCACTAGAGGCAGGCTCCAAAAGTGAGTCAGCCCCCATAGACCCCCATGTTAAAATGCCAAACTTTACAGAAGAAATAAACATGCTTATAGTCTAGTACAAAAAACACTTTTGGTCTCTATAGCTAATTTCTCTGTTCATAACTACTGTAAGGAGGATACATGCTTATGTATTTCACCTGTTTAAATTGTATTGAGGCTTAAAGTTATCCACAATTAGTGACAGGCTTTAGCTCTAACCTTTGGCCTGTCACTCGTACAATACAATTGTTTACATGTTTGGTTAACTCGCTTATTATCTGCCATGAAAACTAGGCTATGTCCTTGCTTTCTGACCAGCATATGTCACTACAGAATAGGGCTTTGTTTAATCTATCCCCTCTTAATATTAGTAATGAAATGCTTACTGTGACCTTGGATTTAATATCAGGTCACTACAAGTGGCAAGCTCCAAGGCTGAAAAATGAACACAAAGTGTCAAAAGTACAGTTCCTTGTATGGCCACTAGATGCTGGCTACAAAAGTGAATTAGTCCCCATAGATCCCCGTGTTAATATGACCAGCTTTAAAGCAGAAATGTTTACAGACTGGTACAAAAAACTGTTTTGGTCTCTATAGCTAATTTGCCTATTCACATCAACTGTACAGAGGTTGAATTTGTATGTATCTAACCTGTTTAAGTTGCATTAAGGATTAAAGTTATGCATAATTGAGGGCGTCACAGGACAGTTGATGCCCAGAGATGTTTGGATGGCCTGCCTCAGTTCCACTTAGCTTTATCTGTTTGCTCAATTTTTGGATTGGCCTGGACTGAGGAGAAATCAGGTACTGCCAAGATGGTGATGGCCGGAGCCTTCACACTGAGCTTCAGAACTGCTCTTCAGGAAACAGGTTGACATCGCAAAGTGTTCATCCATCTTTATTTACAGCCAGTGGTTCTCAAGCTTTCAGATTTGTTTCTTCAAGAAAAGAAGATGAATGGGGAACATGAATAATTAAGAGAGATGGTGAAGGGGGGAATAGAATAAAGACTCAGCAAGAAAGACCATTTTGTTGCTCTATTGCTCTTTTGTTCTTTCATTTACAGGTCCTGGACACTGAGTAAACAAAATGATTATGTGTGTGAGTGTGTGTTACCACTGCAGCCATTTTATTCCTGGTTGACGCCATATCTCTGCATTGCAACGGTAAAACCCAGCTTCACTTTGATGCAAAATCCTCAAATCAAAACAATTCTTTTTTTTTAACTTATTCATGGGTTGAACTTTGTTTATACTTTTTTTTCTTAGCCTTCAGCAACACAGAGATACAACCCAGTGTGTGATGTCTGGATTGCATTTTGATGTCAGCTCCCTACACAGGTAGCTGTCAGCTTTAATGACTGCAATAAGCTTTCATCCAAACCTCCTCTCACTTTTCCAAGCTATTTTAACGAGCAGCGAGTCTTAATGCCCCTGTTGTCTTCCATTATCACTCGTGAGTCACCGTGCGACTGAGATTATATCTGCTGAAATTCTGTTACCGCAGTGAATCCTGTGATCTCTGACTTTGACATGTATAGGGGTGAACACATCACTGTCAAGCTGTCTCAGCTGATCAACACTTGTTCTACTAAAAAGAACCTATTATTTACAACACACGGTATTGTATTAGGGTGTGTCAGAGTCATTACAGTTGATGGAGGTTTTCAAGACAGCCCTTTAGAGAAAATGGAAACCTTTCGGCAGTATTCTTTAAAAACTGTGTTCATAGTCTAGTGTTGCTGTAGATAAGCAGTTTTCAGAGTCTAATCCTTTGTGTTTTGGAGCAACAGAACCTGTAATTGTTTGCATTTTAGCAAAATGGCACCATTAAAAAGTGAGCCAAATTAGCTATTAGTAGTTTCTGTTTGCAGAAACCGATTTCACTGTGTAACTTTGATGCTGATAAACACTTTAAGACATCCACAGCAAGTTCTGGAGTTATAATGAGCAACTTTGTTCTTTGATTTTTCAGTGCATTTCGGGATATTTATTTGCTGTGGACATCACAGATAATGTTATAACTCTGAAGTGTAAGTTAAAAAAAAAATGCAACTAAATATAAGTGTGTCCTGGCTGTGTGTCGGATTTTACAGACTCAGACAAGTCAACCGAAGTATTGACTCCATCACAGCCACTGCATCAGCTCCATTTGCTGACTGTGTTACTCAGCGGGTCAAATCAACAGGTCAAACTACAATTACTAACTCCCTGTTGTTTCCAGAACACTGACATGCACCTGCTCCTCTCACTTGACAGTATCTCTGCCTGACAGCTTTCCATCTGTGGCCCAACCCCTTCAACTCACACATCTCACTTCTCCAAACTTCTGCTGCAGACACGTGAACTCATCAAATGTTATGCTATGTACACATCTCCGAACATCTGCACATGTGCAACCGCTATAAGCAATTGTTGATGAGGAGCAAACAAGGACATGATTGCTGCAGCTTATAAGAAACCATTAAGAATACAAAACATTCCAGCAGTTTCCATTTTATGTGCCGCCTTCCAACACCCACCTCTTGTGCAAAATACTGTGTGATGCATTAGCACATATTTCCATATTCTCATCAGCTGGGGCTTCACTGATTCATGTGGCATGTTTCCTTTTTGTGTTCTATATCAGTTGTTATGAGTAAAAAGCAGCCAAGAGAAAAATTCTCTGATAGACTCATAAGTTGACAAAGTAGGACAAGGTGAGCACTGAAAGGAAGGACAAACCTGAGGTTTAATGGTAACAAAGTGGTTCCAAAGCTGGAATACAGACTATGAGTTTTAAATGGCAGAAAAAAAAGTATTGTCGAGGAAAGGCAGGGTGACTTTTCATCTGCCTCTTTGTGGTTTCAACATCCAAACCATCCACTGGTTTTGCATTTTAATTTTGCTTACTAATTAGAAGCCGCTGCTTTATTGATTTGCCAGCATGGAGGGTCTCCTCCTTACAGCTGCTCATAAGTTTAATTCTGGAAATGTCAATAGCAACGATACTATCCAGTAATAATGATACTATATGCTCCGTCCACCGTCTCCCACTCAGCCATTCAGAGTCATTTATTCCCTCCTAGATGATCATTTAGCACCTATTAACACAAGATCCTCATCTGTAATGACCACTCGATTATCATTTTCACTCTCATTCTACTTAGGCTTAGCAAGGTTAAGTAACGCCCTGAACCTGTGACAAACGTTGAATGAGCCATTGACAGATATTGGTGGTAATTACAGCCGCAATATATTCAACCAGGCCTAAAGGGTCTCTTTATTCTCTCCTCCATCCATCAGCTGTTATTTTCCACTCACTTATCACTCTGATAATGCAGCATCACCTGCCTCAATCTGCTGGCCATGTCACCCTGATCCTGAACAGCAGCTGCATTAGGACAAGTTCAAAGCGCTCGCACTCAAACCGTCGTCAGTGTGCCTTGACACGTCTCTTGTATTCATTCTGTCTGACTAGATGGTAAATTTAACTGTTTCACTGCATTTCCGCAACACTAGCCTCAAAAATCTGAAAAAATATAGGATGGATTGCCAGGAAATTTGTTGAAGTGATTTGTAGTTCCCTTAGGATGAAATGTAATAAACAAACACCTTCTAAACTCTGGCGTTCCCATCAGCATCAACCCTACTTTGCACTTATGCTACTTTCCAAATCTAACCACACTAACACACTCAGAATTTTTAGTATTTATGCCATTTTTTTCACCATCCTACGCTCAAAATAAACACAGTTTTAACCATGCTGTACTCTAATCAGCTTTAATCAGTGTAAATATACACCAAATGTGTTATTTGAATATAACCACAGCCGTATTATCAACCTTGACACAGCAGGGGTGCCGTCAAGGGCATGGATATTCATATTAAGCTGTACTACACTTGCCGGATGAAAGAGGCAAAAAGAAAGAGCCAACATCGACCTTGATCTGCGCTGAGATGAGGGTACCTTCCTCCAGCTTGTATCTGTAATGTGTTTTGATTAACAGTCAGCAATAAGAAGCAGATCTTCTCTCTTTTTTTTTTTTTTGGTCTCAAGGTCTTTTCTTCCACAGCACGTGATGTAGACTCGTGGTTTCTCCTCCTTTTTTTTATTTCACCACGTCTCGTGTCAATGCTGGGATTATTCATCACCCGAAACTGAACTTTGCCTGGCAAGTGGTTAACAGTCGATAACCACGATCCCCTGGAGCTACATTTTTGATGACTTCTGTGTCTTATTTTGAAACCTGTGCAAAACAGTCTGTTCTGTGAAATGAAGTGAGAGATTCATAAAAGGATTAGCCGTGTTGTAACTATGAAGTAAACATTGCAGGGATAAAAATAATAAAGATAGAGATGTTAAATGCACCAGAACAAGCCCGATCCTCGGATGCCAGACTCTGCAAGGGCCCAAAGAAATTGCTGCTAGCATCACATGCTAGACACCACAGGGTACCCGAAAGTTCCACACCTTGACTAGACAGAGTTGATTTGGCACCACAAGGAAGGGAGGATCTTTGGAAAAGGACCCAAATGCAGACACCAGAAGCAGGTATTAAAAAACAAAAGGCGAGCTTCAATCAAAAAGCTTGATGTTTGGATACATCAGAAGCACAGGAAGCTGGCCAAAGATTAACCAAAAATCCAAAAATGTAGCAAAAGCATGACGTAAAGAAAAACTAAAGGTTCAAAAAACTCAATGCACAAATGATGAACATGGGGAAGAACTTGGGCAGATAACCAGGAGGACAAACAGGAGGGTAGCAAACAGAACAAACTGACAAAAGACGAGGGAAGATGCGGATTATACATCGATCAGCCACAACAATGCGTTAATAACGCGATATTTTTGACAGCACTAATTATAACCACTGACAGGTGAAGTGAATAACATTGATCATATTGGTACTATGTGGTATTCTGCTGGAAAACCTTGGATTTTGGCATCCGTGTTTATGAGACACCCAAATAAACATTGTCCCAGAACAAGCACACTCCCTCATCTAAATGGCAATCCCAAATGTCACTGGCCTACCCCCGCAGGAAAATGCACCCCACCACATGGCAAAAACATCAAACAATCAGCAACATCTCTAATAAGTTGAACATAGAAAATAGTTAGTTACATAGAAAAGGGGCATCTTTACCTTATTATGCATCCTCATCCTCATGAGCAGCAAAGACCACAAAGAAAGAACAACCCCCTGCACTACATGCAAAAGTGCACTGCTAATGTGCTGCAAATAGCCTCTCTAAGTCAAATATCCATTTTGTCAAGTCCACAGTACAAAAATACCTTGTGAAGTCTCTCCTACTCCTGTCAGTTTGTCATTGATACAGTTCAAGGTCACTAGCATACCTGTCTCTCTCATTTTCTGTGTTGTTATACACACAAAAAGCTGTTGCATAGGAGGCCTTGATATGGAAATGAGGCAATAAAAGAAAGATGGAGGTTGCGGATGTCAGTGTATGACTCCAGCAACACAGCATCTGTCCTAACGTGGAAGCCCGTCATATATTACCATACATTAACTACCGGCTAAATTAAAAGTCCCTATGCATAAAAAGCAACTTTTATCATCAGACCCCATACCTTTCGTAAACTTAGCAGCTTGTTCAAAGGGTTTCCAGTGTGTACATGGTGTTATTAAAATAAGGTCATAGATAGTTTGTATTCATTGCTATCTTTATGTAAAACAGCTATAAAGTTATTTAGGCTTTTGTGTATCTTTTATAGCTTTTGGGCATCCAATAATTTTCCTTATAGGCTAGTAATTTGTTGCCTCAGAAGATTTATTATTAAGCTGTTTTATGTTGTTGAGATTTTGGAAGCTTTGGCAACATGACATAGTAAATGTAATCCCAGTTCCCAGTTCCCAGTTCTGGGATCCATTTCAGACCCTATAGTCTTTTAAAATCATACATTAAATCTCTGACCCCCAAGCAGTTTCTGGGCATTTTTTACTCCTGTCATATTTTTGCACACTGTGGGCTCCTATTTCACTATAATATAATGCTCTGCACGTTTATGGAAAGAGCACAGCCGTGGCTAGAAGTAGAGAGAAGTCCAAATGTCTTTTGTGTGGCATAACAAAGTTATAATGCCATCAATCATAAAAATGAAGAAAGTTGAACTTCAAGTGTCTACAGATGTTACCAGTACAGGAAAAAATGGCAACTCTGCATACTATAAATATTTACCTACTTATATTTTGGATTGGGGCAGCACGGTGGCTTGGGTATTTGCACAATCGCCTCACAACTAGAAGATCCCCAGTAAGGACGCCAGGGATCTTTCTGTGTGGAGTTTTCATATTCTCACTGTGCAGCGTGGGTTTTCACCGGGTACTCCGGCTTCCTCCCACAGTCCAAAAACATGCTGAGGTTAAATGATGATTCTAAATTGTCTGTAGGTGTGAATGAGAGTGTGCTTGGTTGTTTGTCTCTCTATGTGTAGCCCTGTGATAGGCTGGCGATCTGTCCAGGGTGTCCCCTGCCTTTGCCCTGAGTTGGCTGGAATAGGCTCCAGCCCCCCCGCAACCCTACAGAGGATTAAGCGGTGTATAGATAATGGATGGATGGAAGGATATTTTGGATTTATTTTCATACTTATGTCCTATCAGTTGTGTGTAAACACTGCCTGCAGTTCAGCCGAGTTCAGCTTAAAAACTCCCTGAATTTTTTTGTCACGATTGTTGGTGGCAGCTGGGTCAATAAAGGCGTCACGGTTGTGCAAAGGAGTGCAGAATGTTTTCAGTTTTTACAGGATCTAGTTTGAGTAAATGTTTTATTTTTGGCATATTTATAAATTAGATCTGCAGAATAGAGTAATTTTGATGAAATATTTGTTTAATTTTCCAACAAAAACAGGCATCACAGATGAGTAGTTCCAGGAGAATTCACAAATCTGAAAATCTGATGATTCTTTCTGTCTTAACAGTTTCTGGCTCTAATAAATGGAGTGATTTTAGAGATTTTTGCTAATGATAACATGGCCAGTTTGAAGATTTTGGGCTTCAGAATCATGTTAGTGTTGCGCTGCCATGAAATGTACAGTAATATATGTCTCTTCTGTCAGGTTAACTTCACAAAAAGCAGTGAGAGGCTTTGCTATATAACCAAAAAAATGAAAAAATACACTGTTATTTCGGATGGGCAACAATGAACCCAGTACATCCGTCTGTGTATTTTAACATACCATACACTGTATAATAGCATTCAGTGTCCCCAGGGGAAAATGAATACGAGTAGACAACATCTCCTGAAATCACCAGGGAAAATAACCAAGAGGCTCTACTTTTGTTGTACACATTGTCAACATGAGAATTTATGTTGCCATCATGCACTTCAGGCTGACCTTTGCATGTTTTAAGCACACAATAGGCAGAACTGTGCGTGGAGACACCATGCTGAGTTGCTCAATATAAACAGGCGTAGTGATGGGGGTCCGACTGTTTATGCTTCCAACACACGTACGTACACACTAACCTCTATTGCTATAGACGAAGTATTTTATTATGTCGTCCTCACCAAACCGGGTAACAAAAGGGACGTATCAGAGCTCCCCAGAGTACCAATTTGTTTTCACTGTTGGGCTCATTGTGTCTCTTTTGCGGTCGGAAGTCTGTGATTTTCCTCCTGATAACTATGAGGAGCAGCGGATGGACTCAGCATGTTCGCTCCCCGGGACAGATTAACACCAGATGCAACTCAGTGGATGTTTGTGTGGTCACTGAAACACATTTGGAGGCAAATTTATGTTTAGATTTGTGGACCAAGGATTTTGATTACTACTAATGTAGCGAGACTCATTGAACAGAAACAACAAGGAGACTGGATTTTAAGTTCTCTCTGATCCCTGCATGTGTCTGTCGCTGCGTAACCCCTTCAATTTTAGATGTAATACAAGCTGCACAGTCATATATTATTATCCAAAATCTTTGTCACAGCAAGCAAAGTCAGTGTAGTGTAGTCCTGACAAAACATTGCACAAATTGTGTGTGTTTCTAATACGACTGTAATATTTTCAAAATCTCAGTTTAAGTAGCACTTCACTGTAGTGTTTTGTACTTGTGGGTAGATCATCTAACAGAAGCAACGCAATTTACTATGGATTTACAATAATATTGTTAAAGTAAAATCAATTTGCATTGCTGTTAAAGAAATTTGCTAGGCTTAACGACACACAAAAACACTGTCATGGGATATTACAGCACAAAGCCCTCGCTTTACACTTGTAGATTATTGGCTGCAACAGAAATAGAGTGAAATAGAAGATGTGAGCTTTGCAGTTTCCAAAAAGCAATCTTTGCTGTACAAGCGTTCATTAGCCCATGATGACCTCCTGTGAAGCAGACACAACACATATACTGGATATACTGCAGCCACCGTCACTAATACCTGTTGCCGTCTTCTCTTACCTTATTAGCTGTGGAGACAAAGTCAATTAGAAGAACTCTGCCCTCTTCTGTTCCCTCATCATTTTGTTTTCCCTAAACTGGATAATAACTGTGCCATAATGTCCTACAATGAATGTTTGTCCACACTAATGTGTATATATCTGAAATTATCAACTGAATGACCAACAAAGTTCTACAACACCAACTGTAACAGCTTCTTTAAGCTTCGTAGGTTGCCTTAGAACAGAATTTCCAACATGTTGCTATGTTAGTGGCAGTATGTTGGTTATCTAACCTATTTTTGATAGCATTGATTGGTCTTCTTTAACTTGGTGTTACAGGTTTTAGAAATAACTGAGAACATCTTTCAAACTGAGAGTATAACCTTGAACCAGAATACAACAAACACTTGAAGACACAATGAAATTGCAATTTGCAGAAAGTATTTGTCTTTTGCTTAACACCGAAAGCTTTAATTCGTAATAAACACATCATACACCACCATTGTTTACCAAATGCTTACATCTTCACTGAAATGTCAAAACCAGTCTTATACAACTTTCTGTTCTGAATGAGTATCTTACACAATTAAACCTGTTTTTTTAGAGTGACACGTAGAAGCGTTTTTTGATCTGACACCCTTTAATAAGACCAGGGTTTGGCTTAAAAGGGCTATTTCAGTTTATGGGTCTTGTATTGCTATATTTACGATAGTCAACACTGAGGTGGTCACAGAAATACAAGCCCAGTCTCACTCCCAATATGTCATGTACAGATGGGGTTTTTTTCAGAATGTGACATTTTAACACACTGGTGCCCTTCTCTGTCATTTTTCAATTGACAAGGTAGTCCGATAGACCCATCGAATTTCGAAAATGTCAGAAATAGATGCCATGAGACAGTGGCCAAATGTTCTCTGCAGGTGTTTTCGCTCTCGGTTGTTTCGAGAAGTTTACCATGTAACTTGCATTTAATGTTGTAAAAGGGTGTATTTTAACCCTAGCGATGTTCTTTACCTAAATTTGACCAAAGAGCAAGGTTAAACAAAAGTAAACAATGAGGGGAAATGAAAATTTAGGCGACAAATTGAAACCAAGAGGAAGAAAGGATGGTCAACACATTGGACAAGAACCCCAGTCTCCTGGCTAAAAAGTCCTGTACTCCACCGCCACAACCCATTGACCTCCTTATATTACAGCTGACTTTGACAAAACAGCAGTATTTGATTCCCGGGCAGTGAGAATAGGTCGGTCCAGTGTTTTGTTGGCTCGTCCATCCACCCCAACCTCCTGCCTATATCAGACTTTATCACTCTACACATTCACCTGATGTCCTTTTTGTTCCAACCATGATTACTATGACTGCTATCGGGCTTGCTGCTGTCATTGTATGGTAAACATGTTCTGAGGTACTTGCTGAAACAGCTAATTTAGTTGTTTTTCTTCTTGAGAACAATCTCACTTCATAAACTGTGTGCAGTCACCTATATGTATGTCTGTGATTAATTATTGCAATTATTAATTAATTATTGCATATTGATATTGCAATACTTGCTCGTAAGCTATGGTTAAGATTGGGGAGAGATAATGTTTACACTAAGTTATGTTTACATTAAGTTATTACTTCACATGATTGCCTTATTATGTCTTACTGGTACTGATATTTGCTGTTGAACCTAATTCCCACTTGCTCAATAGCTGTATATGGATGTAGCTCTCAGAAAACAGGTTTGCTTTTTGTCAATGCTGTGATATTTACGTGATATATTTACTATTTGTTGACTGCTATCTAGCAACCAAGGCTGAATTTCCAGTTTCTTCACTGCTGCACAGACTTGGATCACTAATTTATGTGTTTATGTATATCTGACATAAGTCAATGACAATGTATGGACTGTGTGATCGTATAATGACTGAATATTGACACACCAAATAAGTGATGATAAGAAGAGGTTAAGAATTGTAGGAACCTGAATATGGCTGCAGCACTCACCAATGCCTGGGGAGAGAAGTAAACACCTATGCCTTTGACTATACCTTATTTGAAGTATTGCTCAAGTAAAAGATGAAATTTTCTGATAGTTTACAACATTAGCATTCAAACAACAGAGAGCACACCATGTTATCATGTAATATGTATGTATTGTGCTTTAATGCACAGTAGTACATTACACAGTAGCCGAACTAATCCACATTCTGCGGGCTATTTAAAATTCTAGCAGTGCATCAGATTGTATGAGTTTATGGAATGCATGCTAAGCCAAAAAAAAATATGGCTTCACGTGCAGTGTTGATTCATGTTGAGCCATATTCTGCAAACTAACTAGTAACAATGGCCATGGACAAACAATAGAACAATGCTGCAAAATGTTTCCTGACTGAAATGTATCATAAAAGTCTCATCCATTGTAGAAATTTTCCCCTCTAAAAGTTTGTCGTTATATGCCATATATTAGTTGTAATTACAGCTTTTTTTCAGTGCTTCATGTTCCCTATTCACACTACAACCGCTGGTAAATGAATTATCCGCATAGTGTGGTCATGGTCTGATTCAGGCAATTTGCTTTTTTCAGAGGCCGCTGAATTCTTCGGTGGCTGGGCCAGTGCCGCACTCACATTTTGTCCTCTGCCTCGCACTTTGCCCCAGTCCAATCAGTGCCTGTTGACTTCATGGACGGCTGGATTGGACTCCCATGGAGGAAATGAATGCTAACATTGTGGCAGTAATTTAGAAATGAGCCGTGGTGCCTCAATCAAATCAGCAAATTCAAAAGCAGCGGGGTTGAGAATCACAGCATTTTGTATACCATTATCATAATGATGCCTATGGTTTATGAATCCAGAATAGCATTTGTCAAGGTGATCCCATTTTTCTTTAATTAGGTGGAATAATTTTCTCTATTAGTGATCAAGTTCAGGTTTACCTTTGTGTTTTTTTTGTTTTTGATTTATTGCATATTGCATAATTTACATAATAAAGGTAAAATTGTGTATTTTGTACTGCAGTGTATGTGAATATGTTTATACATGTGAATATTTATGTCGGTCTTTCTAGTACGCTAATATTAGCAAATGTCAACAAACTATTACACATCCAGCAGACACAAAGCAAGATGAATATCCACACTCCCTCAAGCTCTGCTTTGATCTTCACCGACTCCTGGGGAAGTGTTCGTCTCTGTAGTTGCAAAATGCTATGTTCACCAGATACTTGCTAACTTTGTGCTGGGCAGATTGCATACAGTAGGTTTATCACAACATTTGCTTAAAACAGCAGCCTGCGGATAAGAGTGGTAAGACTAAGCTAAGAAAAGCTAATGAAGTTGCAGGTTGCGAAATCAAAACTAAGAGGTTAAACGAGGCCTCCCTACATCATGATGCTGCCACCCCCGTGCTTCACAGTGGGGATGGTGTGTTTGTGATGATGTGCAGAGTTTGGTTTCTGCCAAACATCGTGTCTAATCCAAAAAGCTCAATTTTGGTCTCATCAGACCAAAGACCAATCTTCCAGTTGACTTCAGAGTCTCCCACATGTCTTTTGGTGAACTGCTGCTAAGATTTAATATGAGCATTTTTTAAAGTGGCTTTGTCTCGCCAATCTCGCATAAAGCTTTTACTGATGAAAAAAAACCCAAGCAACAATTGTTGTATGCACAGTTTCTTTCTTCTCTCAGCCACTGAAGCTTGTAGCTCCTTCAGAGGAGTCATAGGTGTCTTGGTGGCCTCACTCACTAGTCTCTTTCTTGCACAGTCAATCAGTTTTTAAGGGACGGCCTGCTCTAGGCAGATCTACATACAGTATGTGCCATCTTCCTTCCATTTCTTAATGATGGATTTAACTGTACTCCAAGGGATATTCAGTGACTTCCACTGACTTATTCTTTTCAATAACCTTTTCACAGAGTTGCCTGGAGTGTTATTTTGCCTTCACAGTGTAGTTATAGCTAGAAGTGCTGATTCACAAGTGACTGAGCCTTTCAGATACAGGTGTCTTTTTACTACATGTACTTGAGATGCATTCACTGCATTTAGATGATCTCTATTTCTCTACTTTCATTTTGAAATCTCTTTTTTTTTTTTTTTTTGTAAATTCTTGTCAAAAAAATATATAGACCATAATTCAATGTTGAAAAGCAATGAAATGGGAGAACTTCCAAGGGGTTGAA
>OMNN01101239.1:0-18981 GCA_900302755.1 Chromis chromis
TGTAGCACTGCCCTCTCTGGCGCAAAATAGGAAGACCCAATAAAGAATACCAGCTCAGTTTCCAGGGAGGGTTGGTGATGGTCACGCGAATGCACTAAATATCAAAATATTTAGCTGCAAGACAAAACATGCATCATTCTCATTTAAAGTTGACACCATTTCATGGTGTTAAACAATGAGAATAAATGCAGACAAGTGGGGGAAAAAAAAGTGGTGATATTTTATTGTCATTTTGTTACTAACAACAGTTTTAAAATGAAGAAAACAATCTACATTAATAAAATCAGTACTTGAGAATAAGGGTTAAATGATGCTTGATTGAAATGATACTGTGGTGCCTTGTTATTATAATACTAATGGAATACATCTGCATTTTGGGAAATACTCTTCATAACTTTCCACTGAGAGTTTGACGATAACGTTGATACTACTCTCAAGTTTGTCTGTATAAACATAAAGCTATAGTTTGTATTTATAAAGGCTGGAAAAGACTCTGGCACATAACAACCCGTTGCTTTAACTCTTTGGTTTGGTTACATTTCAGACTGTAAGAGTGGTTTCAATCTGAGAATAACTTTCTGCAGGTAAGCAAAGATGAATATTTAGAAAATTGCTAAAGTTTTCCTTCAAATGATACATCAGTCAAATGACAAAGCTTCATCCATATCTGCAGATCAATACAGTGAAATTGTAGTTAAATGTTGTTCCTCCTGACTGCACTAGCTCCCCTCAGACCACACTCTGCATCAGGTGAAACACAGCTGGAGTCTTTAACCAGACACAGCAGCAACACGGTGCCTTTATAAACTTACTCTGTAACATTTCTGTAAAAGAAACCACTACGAGGAGTGCAGCGTCCTTACTCAGCTCAGTATGATTGATGCTCATCTCTCTCAGTGGCACAACTAGAGTTATGACTCAGCATGGACCTCAGTGGTGGGGAGTCAGACAGGTAGCGTGTCAGAGGGCAGATTTATTGAAAATTCAACAGTCCGATCAATCCCTCAGCCCTGCAGGCCTGCAGGCTGATGGCAGGACTGTGGAGTCGTCCTTGATTCGGCCGCGCTGCTGCTGTGTGCTGAGCTCTGCTGTCAGCACATTCTGTTGTTGTGGAGGTGCATACATAATTGACCCGCTCTCCTCCTCCTCCTCCTCCTCCTCCACTGCCCTCCTGAGACCCTTTGAGATAAAGCAATAAATACTGAACCTCAGCATTTAGGCAGCAGCCTGGCCTGTTCCTGTTGCAGGAGGTCCACTAGCATGTAATTACGTTTCCTCTTTAAGTGAGTTAAACTCAGAGATAGTGGTGAAACACTCCTCAGTGTCCTTGTCATCGTGAGTGCTGACATCCTGAGTGGCTGATGTGGAGTTTGTGGGGTTTTCTTCAGTAAAAGGGTTAGAGTAGGGTAAGAGGGTTTCACAGCTTTCAGTTTGCACAGACTGGAATTTACTTTTAATAAGACATGGACACTCAACTGTTAACATAACAGAACAGTTGAGTGTTTTCTATGAGCTCAGTTTCAGTTCAAGGATTATTCTGTTCATTATTGTCTCCCTCCGTCTTGTCCTTCCCCCGTCTCCGTTTATCCTTCTGTCCGTCTGTGTCTCTCTCCCCCTCTCTCTCTCTCCATCTAACTCCATTGCTATATATAGACTTCTGCATTGCAGATGTCCCAGAGCCCTGCAGTTCTGGAGGAGCTACTGAGGAGTCCCAGCCAAAATTTGGGCTTCCTGACACACAGAGCCCACGCAGGCGAGCAGAAGCAGCCGGCCGACTGTGCACCACAGGATGGGACAGATACAGCATGACCAGACCGAACACAGTAACACCCAACGTGTACAGTCATCGCACTGCAGCAAGGATGAAGTGCCCCCCGCAGAATAGAGTGAAAACTACTGCAGTCCTAATGTTTGGGTGGGTGGGTATGTGAGTGTTTAGTGTCATAATAATTTTCTGAAGCAGCCTCCTTCTGGTTCTTGCTTTAAGAGAATTGCTAGGTAATGGCTCCATTCCTTTTCTATGAATTCCTTCAACAGAAACAGTACATTTCACATATGTTTATTCCAAAGCACATTTCTTTCTGTCTATTTAGATATATCTAAATAATATGCAAATAAATAATACATGTGGTGAGGTAATACATCAAATATAATATCAGCAAAAGTAATTATAAAAAGCAACAGATGAAACCCCTTAAACATGATCTGAAATATAGCAAGGGGCAGTTGTTAAAGAGCTGGATGCCTCTGGAATAAAAAAAAAGATAAAAGAATGAAACCAGATTTTAATGAGGACCTGCAGGCTTCAACATCAAGGTTCACCAGTGGTTGATAAATGAATAAATGCTGACAATAGTTGCTCTTGTTCTCAGGTAATGAATGACTCAGTCAAATTAGCAGAACGGCAAAGGAAAAAGAAATGTTAGACATCATTAGTGTGATACATTGTGCAGTGATGGCTGATATATGATTGTCAACTTATGCCACATATTTGCAAAGAACCTGTCGACAACAAGACAGTAAAGAAATAACACAAAATAATATCAAGAGACTCATGTAAAGAGGATTTGAAAGGATTAATTAGAAGATAAAGATGAGCTGGGCATGCCCAGAGGCAAAACATAGCTGGAGTATGAGCACAAGCAGAGCACTGTAAACTGACAGCTTTAGTTACTCTGTTCATCAGGAATCTGTAACGTTAAACGCCACTTGATTTCATCTCTTATCCTTGATAGTACAGAGACCTGCTGAGTGATAATTCCTTCAGCCATTCCGGTGGTCAGTACAAACCATTTGGAAAACTGACAGCAAAAATCAATGAAAGTCCTGCAGCTCAGTTCAGCAGAGGAACCAAAACAATGATTAGTTAACCTTCGGATTAGTCTCAGGATCTGGAGACTGTTTTCTGAGTGATGCATGCATACAAATGTAAACTGCTTCAGTCTGATGATCCTGAATAATCCGTCTGTGTTTCACAGCCTTGTTAGTGCTCATTCACCTCCGACTCTGGAGAAAGTGAACCAGAGTGACGTCAGATCCTATTGAACTGTTGTATTTGGGCTGCAATGCTGCTCACCCTTTCACTTCCACTGCAACAGCAGTAGGCCATTAAGTATTTATAACTGCTGCTGGCTGCTGTCAGGCCACGGAGCTGACACACAGACACGCACACACGCACACACGCACACACACACACACACACACACACACACACACACTATTGTAGTGAGCATTTGCTGCCACTTGGCGTTAAAGGTGCAAATTACAGATCATTTTAGAGGCGGGATCCACACTCTGCAATCAGACTTTAGCCCACATGAAACTATAAATGCTGTACATGCACTTGTCTTATTAAAAGGCCTTCTAGGATAATGATGTGCTCTATCTGTAATAATGAAATGGACACAATTTAGAACTCTGAACTCATGACAAAAGAGTGTTTCTGTTGTGAAGTTGTTAAACACAGTGCTAGTGACTGACTGGCTGTATAACATAAGATGTGACAAGCATCAAGAGCAATCCTGAAATTAAACTTTTAAAAGGGTCTCATTTGACCAAGAATCAACGACTTGGTATAAAAAACCTCAGTAGGGGCCTGAAAGTCAGCACACATTACTAACTAGAAAGAAATAAAATAAACAGGCTGTACATAGTTATATCTCATGTTGTGTTTTAGTTCTTTGTTTTTTTCATAATGCACATCATAATGTACAGATGTAGCACTCCAACCACTATTTTTCTTGAATATAGCCCACACCTCCCATGACATCACAGGACTCAGCTGGTGACGTCAAGTTAGACAGAGTACAACTGAACACCAGGTGATCATACCTTAGGAATAAAAGCACACATTTGAAACTAATACAGTAAATAATTGTTTCAAAAGACATCTCACAAACATCTAAATAACAACAAAAACAGAAAAAAAGAGACTGTAGAGAGAAAAATGTGAACTATACACATCAAATTATGAAAAGGAGATGTAACTGATTAACCAGTTTTCTCTTTGCACGGTGATTTCATCACATTCACCTCTAAGTATCAAGTTATACTGTGTGTAGACTTTACATTTTCATACCAGAGACTCATCCAATCATTGTCCAACAAAGTGCACAGCTGAGATAGAAACGTTCAGTGCAGCAAACACTAAAACGGAAAATCTACTAAACAAAGTGTGAAAGTTCTAAAATGTTGGCATTAGTTTAAACTCTGTATGTGATTCATCTAAAACATCCCAGAATCTACATTATCTCCAAATATATTCTACAATCCTGTGGTTCACAACATTTTTCCAACATTATCAGTAAAGCAGAGTGAAAACAATTATCAAGCATGCATCCCACATTAACCATGGACCTTTAACTCTCCTCCCATCCAGCAGGACTTAAAGGATTCTCTGCTTTCACACCAACAGGTTCAGGAAAGTCTTACCTCTTTCCTGACACTGAGAGAGAACTGAGCTTCACCCTACAGTGTGAAGCATTATTGCATTCATTACAGTCTCAGTGCTTTTATTTTGAGCTGCTCACTCTTGCACGGGCTGAACCTCTCCCATTGTTCAGATGGGGCAGTGGTGGCCTAGTGGTTTGTGAAGCAAACTTGTAACCTGTGGGTCGCTGGTTTGAGTCCCTGCACTAGCAAGAGGTTGAGGTGGGAAAGTGAGAGTGACCGCTTGTCCCAGTCTCCACCACTGTGGGCCATTGAGCAAGGCCCTTAACCCCTGACTGCTCCCCGGGCGCTGCACCACGGCAGCCCACTGCTCCTAGTATGTATAGTTAAGGTTAACTTTGAATAGGATGGGTCAATGCAGAGAAGGAATTTCCCCAAGGGGATCAATAAAGGTTAGATTATTACAATTATTTAGGATGTGCATGGATTTTTTTTTGTTGCATTGTTCAATTAGTGCTCTGTGGCTGTTTTTGGTGTACCTGCCCATAGACAACATGACCAGTAGCTCTAGTGCAACTCCTTTTAATTCTGCACTGTCCCTGCAAAGGAGCAATAAAGTAATAAAACAAATAATCTAAACTTGTGCAATGCTCTGTCCAATGCTTCTGTCTTCTCTGTGTGTATAAAATATTTATTACATGATTTAATAACACTTTACAATTGTATAATTTTAGCTGTAATATATACTTTTACCTATACACATCTGTAAATAATTATATTATTTTATACTTTGTACTTGCATTCTGCAGAGTGGAAATCAAAGAATGATGAAAGCCCAGTTTTTTTTGTGTGTGCAAATAATCCATAAAGAATTAAATAGTTTATATTTCCATTTAGATTTCCTCTAAAATAAGGTTATTTTAGAAATGGAGTCTGGCAGCATTATGTTGGCTGTCAACGAGGCTTTTATTTTGAAAACCACAGGTTGTGTTTATGTATTATTGCTGGAGATTTGTTATCGATCGGGTTCTCCGACAGAAAAGTGTTGCTGGTAAAATCTCGCTGGGAGCTCAGCAGAAGATCTGTCAGTCCAAAAAAGGAGTTTGTGTGTCGGAGCCACAGGACCTTTGCTGTTGTCGTTCGGCTACGACCCGCTAAGATGACGGAGCTGAGGCAACGTGGAGCCCGAGACACCGAGCCGCTCCAGCAGCAGCCGTCAGAGGACAAGGTAACGTTAGCCACGACTCAGTCCTGCCATTTACAGCCGATGCTAATGCTAGCTAGCAGCTAGCTGCTTCATAGTCCAATGTATTATCCTGCGGTTTGTGTGGCAAGACAGAAGTCTTGTCAGGGTCAGTAAATAATGTAATGTTGTTTTTCGGGGCACAGCCGCAAACTTAGAGGAGTAACGGCTGTAATTTAAAAGCTCTTCTAAAGCACAGGAACACGCCATACAAATCATCCGCCAAACTACTCCTATTTTAGACATGATTGGCTGAAGAGACTTACGGTCTTCCTGCGTCTGCTTTTGGTGCGAAAACAACAGTGAACCTAATGCAAAAGTTAAAATGCTATCGAAATGAGTTCAGCCTTTGTCATCTTACATATGCCGATTTAAAGAATGACTGTTCTTGTGTAACTAAACCCTTTTGACTATATTTGTACCGGTGTTTTTATTTGATGTTAAGCAATGCAACTGTAAATTGCGAAATGTTAAACAGATATTTGGTGAGACGTTCCTCTGCTAGCCACATACAACCTTTCACTGAGGCTACATTAATGTTAACAAGCCTCAACTGAAGCTCTGCACGTCGCCTCCTGTAATAACTTGTTTAGACTGTTTTCCTGTCAAATGTTTGTTTCAGCAGCAGCGTTAGCTAAAGTTAGCTGTTTACTTTAGCTTGTTTACTGTTAGCCTGACACCGTCCCTGTAGCAGCATTAGCTCTGCTGCTCTCACTGCTGTAATAACAACATCCGCTGGTGCTGTGGAGCCAGATGTTAGAATCAATATGGAGCTGGATTCAAAGTGCAGGGGCGTAAATGCATCTCCTGTGTTGTCAACATGGGTGTTAAAGATGTGTAACTGGGGAGAGTCGGAGCCCGGAAAGGGGCGTGGTGAGCCGTGATGGATGTGGGATGAATCTAGGACGAGATGATTACAGAGAATTGGAGAACACATTAAAGCAGATGGAGACTAGTGGAGCCATTAGCTCCGTCCTGACATCAAACCACATGGGGCAAGTCAATTTAGCAGGGAATCCCACAAAGTACTATGACTTTAATTTTATTTATTTCTTGGTCGTGATGTATTTCAGAACAGTCTACTTTATGAGCTTGCCTTTTGAGTCGTATATGTAGTTCAGGTTATGCAATCAGTCAATTACTTTTAATAAATAGTGTTAGCTATGATGCTATTTGTTAATATTCTGATCATTTTTACACTGATTTGTCACTTAAGCAAAAGTAACTGACACTGACTACTTTATTCTTGCATGTTTTCTTAATTCATATGCAGAATAATTAGGTTTTAATACAGTAGTATCTATGAATACACAGTACCCATCCAAATAAAGCTCAAAATGCAGACACTTGAATGTTACACGTCAAGTAGGGCTGTGAGTCGCTATTTTAATAGTGATCAGTTATGGAAGCAAATAATCAATCTATATCAATTACATTTTGCGTCTTGCATTAACTTTGTGGCGCTTACTCACAAAATCAGCTTTTAAACTTAGCTTAGGGTTGTTCTAGGTATGTGCTAGCTGATAGTAAAGACAGTAAAGATGCTTGTTGTGTGCTTTTGTAATAAATGTGTACTTTTTATGATTAAGGTGACTCAGTGTCAGTTTTGGCTCCTGATATTGTTTTAGTTGCTTACTTTCATAAAGATGTGTATTAGTTCAGTCATTAGGTTTTTGTTAGTTTAAGTGTAGTTTTTGTCAGTGACCTTTTAGTCAAACTATTGTGTTTTTATTTTTCATCAGTTCGAAGCCTTTTCAGGCTCCAGCTGTCGCCATCTTAATGTACAGTTACCATGGTTACAGGTACCCTTCTCAGTAAATCCAGTTAAAGTTATCATCTCCAAACTCTGACTGAACAGAACCGCTCTCTCTCTCTGTCAGTCCTGCTCATCAAGCATCACTATTACCAGACAGCAGCTCTCTCCACTACAGAGCAGAATTTCATTCAGTAAATGATTCCCTCATTTCTTCACTAAGATCCTGTCCATTGTTTGTTAACACACAGAGTGTTAATGCAGGGATATTTCCTTAGCGAACATGTAGAGGAAGATGTAAATGGAGATCAGTTATTAACCCTGGACTCATTCCTTCTGACAGCAACATGAAAGATATCTGACTCAAAGTAACGTTCCATCCTCATCAGCTGTGTTGCAGTAGCGTTAGATGAATGTTCTCACAACTGTCAGCTGGTGCCTGCATGTTGGTAGTTTGTCTCGGCTGTTTTGTTGCTGCTTCTTGTCAATGTAAGATGCTTCTTATTAACAGCAGTTAACTAACCCTAACTCATCATGAAGCTACAGTGTGTGATTTCACAAACATTAATGGCTGCTACATGGCTGTAATTCCCAGTACCAAACTTTGTTATAATACAAATAAAGACCAACATTATTATTTTGGTCCGTCAGTGTTACTCCCAATTGGTCCACTTGCAGCATATGTCCTCCGACTGTGAGAAGGTGTTGCATGTTTTTATATAATCCAGTACAGATGGCAGACCTTATGTGCTGTAAAGCGTTTATAGTCGCTACACTCACATCTGGCCGTGACTTGCAACAGGTAGTGACACATTTTCATGTTGGAACATTCCAAGACAGCACAAACACACGTGGGGATGTCTCCAACTAATCGACAGTTAAATTTATTAGCAACTGTTTTGGTCTTCGATCTTAGTCAACATATGCTGACAACATTGATTATTCATTACACCCCTAATGTCAAGACTGAATAATTTACATGTGGAATTGATAGCAGTATAATGCAAAATCTGGTCAGCGAAGTCCTGGTTTAAAAGAACATCAGGTTAAAACCATATAACAGTAATAAACACAATTCATGCAGTTAATTTAAACACAAGACACTTGTGCTCAAAAAGAAAGGATTCATACTCAATGAAGGACCTAGGATCCCTACTCTGTCTCTATACCTACCAGTGAGCAGTGATTCCTAACACGTCTCTGGGCAGTCATCAGGTGGAAACCTCCCTTCAACAGCGTTTCGCCTACATAGTCCCACGACACCTCCAGGAGGCTAGGCGGTGAACTCTGGCATCCCAGAGTTGCCCCCCCTAGTGCCAGTTCACACTGCTCCTACACAATCCAACCAGCACTGCCAAGTTCAACTGATCCAGGCCCGTTTAGGAGATGCTCCAGGTAGTGACCAGTGTCGATGCTACCACTTAGCTAACTGCTAATGCTAACTGCTAATTCAACCATCACTGCCACGTTCAACTGATCCAGGCCCGTTTAGGAGATGCTCCAGGTAGTGACCAGTGCTGATGCTACCATTTAGCTAACTGCTAATGCTAACTGCTAAGTCAACCAGCACTGCCATGTTCAACTGATCCAGGCCCGTTTAGGAGATGCTCCAGGTAGTGACCAGTGCTGATGCTACCATTTCGGTTGTGCAAATGTTATATGCTAATGCTAACCACTAACTGCTAAAATACCTCAATACTGCTAACAAATTGTCATGCTTTTAAGGTGAGTGAAGACCATAAACAACGTCACACAATCATCTGAACAGGGAAATTTATTACTGCAGTAAGTTGCTAGTGGGTTCAAATCTGGTGACATCGTGGTCATGTGAAGGGTTTTATTATTTACTATGTGAACAGCTTTAAAGACAGTGACATCAGTTTATTATGGGATGCCATAGTTTATGCAAGGTACATTTTTGTGGTGTTTTGCATGAATAGGAATCAGGTGAAATTCAGTTCCCTAATTTATGAATAAGTCCCTCTTTGTTCGAACTACATAACCATTAGTTATGCCTCAGACTTTAGCTGTTATGCCACGGCGCATTATCTGACTGTGTCCTTTTCTATTTAAAGACAAATAGCTTTCTCTCAGGGGATATCAGTAGACTCACTCTGAACCACGTAGACCATCCTTTGGCTATTCCAAACATTTCCAAACAGTTGCTCTAAGATATTTGTGTTTGATGAACTCACAGCACGACACAGCTGAAAACCTGGATCTGAAACGTCCCGGATTAGTTTCTGTATCGTGTCTGAGGGAATCACACTTCACTGCCTCTGAGAGCTGTAACATCCCAGTAAAAACGGCCTTTCACAGCTCGAACACGCAGATGTCTCTAATGAGTTGGAGACTTAAAAAAAACAAAAACACTATTGCCTGTACAAGACAACCAGAAAGGGGAGGAGTGTTTGTGTGAAAGGAGCGTCTATTTTTAACTCAAGCATCCTGAATGACGGATATTGTCTCCATAGAAACCAGCAGACGGAGAATTGGCCTGTGTGTGTCTATGTGTGTTCTTATGCGTGCTTCGGTATCCAGTTAGTGGGGTTTGACAACTATGTGACAGTGCCTTCTAATTCACAAGAGGGTGTCCTATCATTTGAAAGAAAGCTAATTAAATTTTGCCGATCTTGGGAAATCCAGTTTTGCTTGGCTGAGCTATGCTTAGAGACGGGGTACCCACTCAGGGAATCACTGCTTTGCTTTGGGACGCTGGTGGAGAAACACTGAATGCTGCTAAAGTGTGATCCTCAACCTACACATGCAGTCTGTCTAAAAAAAGTCAGCTCAGTCATGTGGCAGGGGATTTCTATTCAGTGTTATAATAGGAACCCTTTCTCCTATTATAACAATATTTGTCACTTGGCAGTAGTAGAGGGTGGTCTGGCTGAAATATTATGTGACAATCTTATGGAGTAGAAGTACAATCCACAATCTGAATCATATCTCCTGCAGATTTCCTTGCAGTCACATGATTAATTGTACATATTAGAAGTAGAATAGAATAGAATATTTCTTTATTGATTCCAATTGTTACAGCAGCACCAGAACAATTTAGCAAGAAATGCAAGAAAAATAACAATAATTAAGTAATAAAATGAGTATGTACACAAAAAAAATAGCAGCAATTGAGTAATAAAATAGGTATGTACACAAAAAGATGAATGAATATAATAGCGAGTGCAAAAATTTGTTGTGCAAATGAGTCATGGAATTGGAATGAAACCAGTTTTGTTAACATCAGCCAGTGATGTTGGTGATGTTGAGTCTTATTGCAGTTGGGAGGATTGACCTGCTAGCGCTCCTTCTTGCAGGGTGGATGTCGCAGTCTGCTGCTGAAGGAGCTGAAGAGTCGACCAATTCGTTTTTTTCAGGGCAGATATGGATGCTAATTATGATTAATCATTAGACCAATAACTGAAACATATATTTGTTGTTAAAATCTAAAGTCTTGTTGTGAAACTTTAGAATGACCCAAACTCCAGCTGTCCCTTAGTGTTGATAGGCTATTAGTCATGATGTGTCACCAATCAGATAGTGCTGTGGACAGGACATTGCCTCAGACCATAGCGTGACCACAGACAAAGAGGAGGCTGCGTCACATCCAAAATAACGCATTTTAAAACAGTAATACTGATAATCAGCCAAACCAATAATCTGTCGACCCCTAGTGCATCTGGTTGCCTGGATACAAAGCCTATTAATTCAACTCAAGGCTAAAGGCCCACCTCACAAAGCTCTGCATCCTGTTCTTGCTCATATTTTCCTCTAACTAGATGCCATGTATGTCCAACACTTTGATGCTTCTTTCAGGATGTTAGTCCTCTCTCCACTATTCTGTATTGACCTTGCTGTCTTCCGGTTACAGACTAAGCTGCAACGCTGCTGTTGTGGCGCTCCCTCATGTCATTCAGCTGCCACTCTAGTGAGTCTTTGATCCCATGGATGAACTCCAACTTCACTATCTTGGACCACAGCTAGCAGATGTAGTTGGCTGTCTGAGATCGGACTTTACAGAATCCTCGTTCTGCTCTGCAGCCCTGGTGAGATTGCTGTAGCAGCACATGAACCAGTTTAGTTCTGGTTGGAGTGGCCCTCCAGCTCAAAGTAGATCTCTCAGTGAGCAGAACAAGGACTGCTGTCACCAGCTGCAGTCCAAGATGGTTGAATTAGAGGCTGACCACAGGACAAGAGACTCACTGGAGAAGCAGCTCAATGTCATAAAGGACATAACAGTCACCTGGCCAGCCTGGCCTGCAGGTAGGGGAGCACAAAATTAAACAGGCTGCTGCTAGCTGGTTAGCAGCAACGGAACCTTCAAACTATATTTGATATCAATATAAGATTGTCACGCCCTGTGATGGACTGGCGACCTGTCCAGGGTGGCCCCTGCCTTCGCCCTAAGTCGGCTGGGATGGGCTCCACCCCACCCCACCCCGCGACCCTGTAGAGGATTAAGCGCCGTACAGATAATGTACAGATGATGGATGGATGGATGGATGGATAAGATTGTCACATCAGCCACCCCATGGAGCAATATTATAATTTTTGAAATATAAATGTTGATTTTGTCTGATATGATAAAACAAGAAGATTTGTGTTGCAACTGCATAATATGGTATTTAGTAATATGCCATTATAATGTGGAAATGATCTTAGAAAAATCTAATTATAACTAGAAACAGTTAAAAATACTGCTGTTTAAATCATAATACAATGTGACTGTCAAACGAATCCATTACAGTTAGATTTTAATAGATGAGGCTCTGTGGGTGAAGAACTAGACAATGGCAGTTTTGTATAATACACCGTTAACCTTGTGAAAGAACAGACATAAAGTGCTCAAGTAGGTAGTAATGGGATGTTTGCTGTCAACATTGTAAACATACCTACATGGAAAGGAGCACAAAGACATGGGGTTGTAAAGTAAAGTTTCAAGACATATGAAATGACCTGCTACTTAGGCAGAAAGCAACAAAGCTATATTATTAATACAGAAAATATCCAGCTGCAATATGGTTGTAGTTCTAAAGCCAAAGTGTGAGACTGAGTGGGCGTCACAGAACAGCAAGTCAGCCATCTGCTGCTTAAATGTGAGGTGACAGAGTCTGAGCCTAATTTGGTCACCAGCAGCAGAGAGGTCAGTGGGGGGGGTAAAAAGCGAAAGGACAAGCTGACCTGAAAAAAACCTCAGAGGACTGTAACAGCGTGTAACTGCCACCGTCTGAAGACAGCCATCCTTTTCACTATTGTTACCATGGAGAGGCAGAGATCAGTGTGTTTTAAGCTTCCATCAAGGAACAGATGGTTCTGAGAAATCAACAATATGGATGGAGATGATTTGGCGCAGCGTTTAGCCTCCCACACACAACCCTGCAGAGGCAGCCCTGCTCCTGTTTGCCTAATGCAGTTTGTCCAGATCTGATGTGATAAATCTGATGCTGTTTGTTCAGCAATACATCCCTATTTGCCTGAGTACATATCAGTTACTGTGCACAGCACATGTATGTATTTTGAATTAAGTGGCTCATGAGGCTTTAGAGCAGCACTCATCCATGGGCCGCAGGTGCATTTACTTATTTTGACTGAATAGTGATTTTCTTCATGTCTGTATGGATTTATACAGATTGCACTGAATTGGTTGTTCACCCTAAACCCCTCCCCAGAACACAGACTGACCAACCACAGTGTAGCAAGCTAACTATGTACAACAGTTCTGCCCATCTTTGGATTTTTCCTCATGTCGAAGTGGTTTGCATGGAGTGGTAATAAGAGCAATACTTAGTATTTGAAGATTTTGTTTGGTGGTGTCTCTTTTGTAAACACACAACAGTATAGGAACAAAACTGTGTATTTAGTTTTTCTGTTTTAAGCTACCAATGTTATAACTTAAGGTGGCTCGGTTGTTAGCACCGTCGCCTTACAGCTAGAAGATCCCCGGTTCGCGTCCCGGTTAGGACACCTGGGATCTTTCTGTGTGGAGTTTACATGTTCTCCCCGTGCATGCCTGGGTTTTCACCGGCTTCCTCCCACAGTCCAAAATCATGCTGAGGTTAATTGATGATTCTAAATTGTCCGTAGGTGTGAATGTGAGTATGCTTAGTTGTCTGTCTCTTTGTGTAGCCCTGTGATGGACTGGTGATCTGTCCAGGGTGTCCCCTGCCTTCGCCCGAGTCGGCTGGGATAGACTCCAGACCCCCCCGCGACCCTGCAGAGGATTAAGCGGCGTACAGATAATGTACAGATAATGGGTGGAAATGTGTAGCTATTAAATGCACATTGAAGTCCCTTTATGTGTGTTTTTTTTTTAATCAAATCAGTTGGAAGCATTAAAAAGTCAAGTAGCGATACAGTGTTCAGCCAGCCCTGGAGTTAAGTAGGTGTGAATTTGATAGTTATAGCTAATAGAATCCAACCAAACCAACAGCTGTTGACTAGAAATAAGAGATGCTTGCTATTTTATTTGAGTGGTAAATCTGTAAAAGAAGAAGAAGCAGCAGCCTTTATTAGTCACAAATGCATTACAGCAACATTAAACTGTCTTTTCCCATATCCCAGTTAGCTTCAGCCATGATAAGAGAGCCTACAACAGATAGGGTTAAGAGCATCGCTCAAGAGTGTAGCATGGAGGCAGGGTTTAGTGAATGGATCTCACTTACACAGTCTACACTTCTTTCCATGTATTAAAGTTATGTATTTAGATTTGTTTTCCATGGAAATAATGTCTTTAAATGCATTAGATGTAACTCTACAACGTAGCCTCCCCTAGAATGTGCATTCCTCTCTTTCGACCCACCCCTTCACACTCACTGCAGCTCAAGCACTCTAGCTCACATACATGTTCAAACCAGAAACTGATTCTGAAGAGGAGTAACGATACAGAAAGTCCTCCTGAATTTCCACAGGGTTGGTTCTTAGTGATGTTACATATGAAACCCTGGCTGGCTGAATCTGTGTTTGTGAGACTGTCATCAGTACACTGCAGTTTTGATGTGTTGACTGCTTATTTGGCTAATAATATGTGCTCCAGCATGTAAAAAAAACAAACCCATATGGACACGGTAACTTGATTTCATTGGAAGGGATCTTTAGGGGGGGATTACTTTTGCACTTTATTAGTCAGAGTGTGGTGACCTGACCAGTGTAGCCAACACACATTTTCAGCTGTGTGGGTTTACAGAGCCCATGAATTATGTCAGTTTGGTTCATTATAAAGCTGTTTTGTGATGAAAAGCTATTTTAAGCTATTTTTAAGTAGCATCTATTGTAATTTTAGGTTCATTTGGTTGCATTTTTGGTGTAATTTATTATCTATTTATTATAATTTGTGTATTTTAGTGGGGAAATTATAATTCAAGCAGTAATCTATTATGTAGTTTTACATTGAGCATTGAACATTTAATAGGCTCAGAAACTATTATATTTTGCAGCGTTGATATACACAAAGCTAATGATTGCAGCCTGATTGTAGCCATAGCAAAACCAGACAAAAATACTTTGATAAAAGGGCTTATAATGTAAGATTTGTAGTCTATGATAAGAATGCTGCTCTCATAGTACCATAATGATGAACCGATGTGGTTTAAGGTCTCCATTTAGGGGCCTAAAGACACAGTGTAGGCCTGGGTTGCTCCTATTTTCTGCATTAGTTGTCAACCCTACATCTTATGGTCTATAGGTAATTAAAGATGTCATGATTAGGTTACTGTACCCAGCTCACAAAGTTTAGATGAAAGTTTGATCCAAATGAAGCTAAGGAAAACAATGAAAATATATTTAGGGGAAATTCCTCAGTCTAACCAGCTGATGTGTTTTTGCAATGGGGGAAATGGTGCAAGAAGAGTTGTGTGTTTGAGCTGTAAAGGGCAACAGATACCTAAAGCCATCTAACCTAGATACAATATCATGTGACATAGCTTTGAGGTTGGTCGTCATGTAAATACTATTTGCTTATAGTTTGACTGTTTATAATGTGACACCATTTACATTCCTTTAGCTGTGCCGGCTCTGTGCTCCTGGAAATATGTAAGCACAGGCATGCGTCATAGGACAGAGGAGGGAAAGACTGCTACGTTCAATCTGGATCTAAGATGAGACTACCACAAAATCCAATCGTTCTCTAAATTCAAGGAGACTTATGTTTATTGTGATTCTGGTCACACCTGTTCTCCTAGTGCTACAGAACCATCTCTTTGCTGCATGTCAGTGTCTTATGTCTCCTTTGTGTGTGTGTTTGCCAGGGTTCAGACAGTGAGCTGAAGGTGGAAAAAGATGGGGTGTCAGACAACGAGTCCAAGGTGGACTCAGGGGTCCCAGAGGTGCCGGTTCCTGCTGATGACACCCCTGAGGTTTTAAACAAGGCCCTGTCTGGACTCTCCTCAAGGTACGTTCAGTGTTGGGAGTTCTGTATGCAGTAATAAAAGCTGTGTGTTTACATTATGTTTTGAAGTATGGCTGTAAAGATGACTCTTTACCGCCTGACAATTCTCAGTAATATTTATAGACATGCAGTATCTAAAAAAGCACAGTTACTACATGCTCTATTTGAACCTGCTAACCTAAACCAGAGGGCTATGTTTTTACTTTACTACATCTCACCTCTGCTACACATGTGGAGGTGTCATGATTCATACAAAGGAATTTGTCGTCATACAGAGTTTTGTTTGAACAACAGATGAATCACTGAACTGTAGGATATGTATTCATATCAGAAAACTTATCAAACTTTATTTGTGTGTATGGGCACAATTACACTATTGTTTTGGATGCTTCAGTTATGGAAAACATATAAGCACAGTAACGCAAAGAACAATACACTAAAAGAATCACAGAGGTGCCCGGATATACAGTATGTTATGGACATAACAGATGTGATGTATTGTCCTCCTGGCAGCCTATTGATATATTTTATTTAGAACATCCTATTTTTTTTTACCAATCCAATGTTCAATTCAAGTGTCTGTTTGTTAACCTCATTATTTTATTCATCTTTTAGCTGAAAGAAGTGTGTGTTTGTGTTTTGTTCAGATGGAAGAACTGGTGGGTACGAGGCATCCTCACACTAGCCATGATCTCCTTCTTCTTCATCATCATCTACCTGGGCCCCATGGTGCTTATGATGATTGTAAGTACAAGCAATAGTAATGGTGCTGTACAGAAGCTCTAAAGTGTGCAGAAAACAGAAAATGTGAAATCACGGACAACATGTCTGAGCCATTTTCTATTTTAAAATATTTCTGTATGGGCACCTTTTAGCTCGCTGAACTAAGGCGTTACCATGTGGGTGCAGGTCGCCAGCAGTGGTCATGAGTTCAAGTCTGGCTCAAGACCCTTTGCTGCATGTCTCTCTCCTCTATACCCCCTTTCACCCTGTGTCTCTCTCTATCAATAAAAATGGGAAAAACTCCCCCCAAAATACTTATGTATATATATGTATATTAAGCCTGTGAACTCAAAAACCTGCCAGCAGGTTTGAAAAAACTAAACAAAATTAGGAGAAATTGTCACCATTTATCAGAGCCAGAAATGTTAAAAGCAGAAAGAAAAGACAGAAAGAAAAACTTTCCGACAGTCTTTGAATGTGTGACTTTTGTTTCTGTCAGGAAAGCAATACAATCTAAGCCTAAAATCATGATAGTTTATCAAATTCACTTTATTATATAAAATACCCCCCAAAAATGATTTGCAGCAGATCCTTTTGAAAACAGAAACATCTGCACATCTCTGCATAACTGAGATGTCGTGACTCATTCAGCTACAACCAGTGGTGATGGTGATAACATTTCTTTTCTGATGAACTGCAGGTTGTGTTTACACAGAGCAGAGAGGAGCTGACAAGAGAGATTGAGAGGAAAATAAGCAAAGTCAAAATAAAATCTACAAAATATATGCAGCATGACTCAAAAAGAGTTCACAGAGGAAGTTGTAGGAAGATACATTCAGCATGGTGAAATATCTTCCTAGAGGTAATGTGCAGAGTAGTGGAAAAAAACACAAGTTTGCAGTTAAATAGCCTATTTATAGCATGTGCAGCCCCCATTTTTCTAATATTGTTAACATCTGTGGGCACTTGGAAAATGGTAAATGGTCTGCACTTATAAAGCGCCTTTTCGTACCTTAGCAGTACCCGAGGCACTTTACAATGTGTTTCGCATTCACCCATTCACACACACATTCACAAACCAATGGCGACAGAGCTGCCATGCAAGGCGCTAATCTGCCATTGGGAGCAACTTGGGGTTCAGTGTCTTGCCCAAGGACACTTCGGCATGTCGGGGGGACCGGGGTTGAGGGTTAAGGTGCATCACAGTTCATTTTCTGAGTGAGTTCACGATGCTCTATGCAGTACGTTCAATTCAACTTTGACACACAAATGACAAACCTAATCTCATGGATTAATGGGGATCCAGGCTCTCTAATAACATGCAGGATCGCTGCTCTACTCATCTGGGAATTCCCTGAAAATAGGCCTGTCAGCCATTTTGTGTCAGTAGGACACCATGCTGTAGGACATGCACACTCCAGTATTTCCTTCCCCTGGTAACACAGTGCTTCTCTGTGCAGGTCCTCATTGTTCAGATCAAGTGCTTCCAAGAAATCATCACCATTGGCTACAGCGTGTACCACTCCTACCACCTGCCCTGGTTCAGGACGTTGAGCTGGTGAGGAAAAGAAACAGACATAAGGAATCAGGCATTTTATGGAGGTGTCATAAACGTACTAAATATCCATCTTGGCTTCTTCCTTATTGTGTTGTCTCATGTTTTATTTTGTTGCAGACGTCCTGAGGTTTGTTTTCTGGCCTGTTTTGAAATCTTGAGTAGCTCCTAGATTATTAAGCCAATCAGAAAATAATGGCAGAAATAGTATAAATCAAAGGTGCTGTTTGATTTTAGCAGTAGTGGTGTACAGTGTAGTGTTGTAGATAGCAGAGCCCGATATTCAGTATGCCATGAGCCTGAAAAACCAGATGAAGTTTTCAGTTTGGAAGAACATAACCTTTTGCTTTCTGCTTTCTTTCATGGAGGAAAGTCAGCCAGTGACCTAAGGTTATTCACATGACAGACCGAATGTCTCGGCCTCGCTGGTTTTTCTGCAGGCATATTGAATTCAGAGTCTGATTGGCTGCTGTCACAACCCCGTGAGATGTGTACATTTGCTCCAACCCTCTGCCCTCCAGGTACTTCCTGTTGTGTGTGAACTACTTCTTCTACGGGGAGACTGTGACAGATTACTTCTTCACACTGGTGCAAAGAGAGGAGCCGCTTCGCATCCTCAGCAAATACCACCGCTTCATCTCCTTTGCCCTCTACCTCACAGGTACAAACACTGAGAGTCAAACTGAAAATAAAGGTGTGTCTTGGTGTGAAAAAACTTTGCAATGAAAGCTGTGTTGTCACAGACATCTTTAGATTTTGTTAATGTGTCACATCATAACACCAATGAGCCACGAACACATTCTTTCATTCAGGTTATTAAGTAGTGACAGTAGTGACTAGAGTAGCACCTTTCCTCAAATAGTAACCAGCTGCAGGCTTATATTAAAGACAGGCTTTTCATTCTAAACCTGTCTACCTAATGAGAGAAAATCATG
>OMNN01101240.1:10355-23228 GCA_900302755.1 Chromis chromis
AATCAAATGCACTCTTATAGAACACTACACCAATTAGGCATAACTTTATGACCACCTGCCTAATATTGTGTTGGTCCCCCTTATGTGGTCAAAAAGGCTCTGAACCATTGGGCATGGACAAGAGGACCTCTCAGGGTGTCCTATGGGGTCTGGCACCAGGACGTTGGCAGTGGATCCTTTGGGTACTCTGGGTTGTGCAGTCGGGCCTCTGTCAATCAAACTTGTTCCACTGCATCCTGTTGATGCTTGATCAGAATGGGGTCTAGGAAGTTTGGAGGTCAAATCAACATCTTGGGCAATTGTCATGTTCCTCTAGATCAGTGGTTCTCAACTGGTGGGTCGGGACCCAAAATTGGGTCGCAAAGCCATTTTTAGAGGGTCGCAGAAGCATCCAAATATTCCAAAATGGGCAAAAAATAAGCCAAAATTTTCCCAAGCTGTATCAAAATGCGTTGAGACTACACCCAATAAACCTTAATTTGTTAACAGGAAAAGCAAACTTGACAAATTTGCGTCGCAACCGTTATTAATAGAGACATAGTGGGTCCTGAGGCTGGACCAGTTGAGAACCACTGCTCTAGATGTTCCTGATTGTTTGATGTTTTTGCCATGTGGTGGGGTGCATTTTCCTGCGGGGGTAGGCCAGTGGCATTTGGGATTTCCATTTGCATGAGGGAGTGTGCTTGTTCTGGGACAATGTTTATTTGGGTGTCTAAGTCTCATCAACACGGATGCCAAAATCCATGGTTTTTAACAGATGTGGAAATAATGAGCAAAGTGAATGAGAACGGTGTTTTTGATTGTGGCACACTAACTGTCGCTCTCTTTGATCTTTTTAGACCAATAGTGGTGCTGAAATGTGTAAAAAATATTTACCTGCATGCAGTTTAGATTTATTCTGTGTTGAAAGTGATATGGAAATGTTCCCAGGTCTAAACCAGTAAGTTTGCCGTCCCAACTTCAATGGAAAAGTTATCAGGGTGTTCATTCAGACATGAAGCCAACATGTTCAGACATCGTCAGATTAACAGAAACGAGTCCCTGTCTGAAAGAGGCTTAAGAGTCAAATTAGTGAGTCTATCCTGCGATGAGCATCTACAGTCTGTCGTATTTCAGTATGTCATCTCCACATGGTGTAATTTGGTTTCTCACTATTTTATCTTTTCCCCAATGGGGATGGATGATATAATGTTTTTTCTTAATTTTAATAACAGGATTATTCCCTCCACTGAATTCAAAAGTTCTCATTGTTTCCTGATTTGCTGCATTTGTCTGATCTTCCAATGGACCCAATATATCAGAAGCAGCTTTACAGTCAGAGCATGACTGATTGACCAACTGCCACAGTGTTTGTTTACTTGGTCACCCTTGTGTCTTGACAGACTCATCTGATTCTGAGCAAGTTTGCTGACATATTTTTTCGCTAATTGACACAGAAGGGAAGTACTCCCATCTACTGGGACGTACCGTTATCTTGTTTGTCTTGACTTTTTATTTTTTAGGATATTGACTCTGGGCAAAGCGAATTCCTCAATCTGCAGTGAGGGCAAAAGGATTATCTCACCACCCTTCTCACACGCACCCTCCCCAGATAGCCAAGTCAACTACAAAACAAGCCCTGTAATGCTTGTAGGGATTGATTGTGTTTATGCAACTTCTGCATGGTGGATATAACACCAGCCTGGCTCCACAATCTCACTCCTTTTGAAGTGCCACTTTGGTCTAATGGTTCTCTGCTTTACTCTGCTCCTGTAGGAGTTGATGACCAAATTGATAACTGAGACTCCAGACCATCCAATCCCTTTTCTCATTGATCACCTGCAGACCAAGCAAGACAGCCCAGGCAAGCTGCACAGAGCTCTTTCTGGCTCCGCAGCTCTGTGGGCACAGAGCTCCCCGGGTTGGTACACAAACATGCAAGCACATGTGATGCACACAGATTAGTGTATTTGCCTTTGTGCACACTCCTCTCTGAAATATCTGCATAATAAATGTGTCTGTGTGTGAGTTCTAAACATGCCCTGTGGCTGTCTCTCCTAACAGAAAACAAAAACCCTCGAAGGGAGTACAGCAACTATGAGAAGCCGTGGCAAATTCACCCGAAGAAACCGAAAAAGTCAAAGAGTGACCTGGCTGTTTCGAGTATCTCTCCACCTTCGCCAGAATCTAAGTCCCGTGAGTTTCATTTTGGCACCATTAGCATTTTTTTCCATCATCAGTTTTCTACTTCCAGATTGTGATTATGTTGATTGACAGAGACACACACGCAATCCACTTTACAATGTGAAGTGGCACGGTTCTGCTACCTGTTGTATCGGTTGTGTCCCAATTACATGCTCCATTGACTTTAATCTCCATTTTTAATTTGATATAATTATATCTAATTAAAGTTAGTCACAGTGTATAGTCCAGTGTCCTCCTTCCAGCCTCTCAGAGCTCCGCCGATGAGTTCATTATGAAGTCCCACTTTTTTTGCACACTTTCCGCTACACTGCTACACACTCCAAAGATGGATTGTTCACAAATGTCTGGCATTCATACTTTCTGGTGGTAACTTTTTTTCTTTTTTTTTTAGTTTTGCCATAAATTACTACGGCTGTGATGTTAGAATGAAGTATGACACTTGAGCCAATGAGGATAGGTCAAATGGGGAGCAAGCAGAGACTACTTCAATAATTTAACGCCGCGCTCTGTCACTGCCAGACCACGTCTATTTTTGGGCTGTGGTTGGGGCATTGCTCACAATCAAGAGGAAACGGGTGTCGAGATGAGAGCCATGAAGTCAGAGAAGAGAATTCAAGTGAGGTGGAGAGCTGAGAAGCACATCAAGCTGTACTTAGGTTTGCAGCGTTACCAGCGTTCCTGCTGCCCCTTCAGAGTAAGGAGCCTTCAAAGCCAGATTTGAAGTCAAATCGCATTAAAAATACATACATAGGTGTTTTGGCATGCAGAGCTCATGAAAAATTTAACTCAAAAGAACTGCTTCTTATCATTATTGTACTTTTATATGTAGGATAACAACTCAACAGCTGTCAAACACATACCAAGGGTCTGCTAATACGCTGATCAAAATGAATCCCTCAGCACGGCATGAAGGCTCTTCCTGTCTGTGTACAATTTGACAAAGGCTTTGGCCTCACTTCTACTTGACTGATACTTTAATGGCCAGATCCAGGGGGAATTGAATCCTTAACCCCTAATCTAAGCTATTAAGATACAGCGCAGCCCTTTGCTGCAGCAGCACAACACACAGAGCTGAGCACAGGACAGAAAGGCGCTCTTTGAAAGAATTTTTTTCCCTTCAGTCTGTATTTGGCAGAGACATTTGCTCTGTGTTTATGGTTGTTACAATGCCAAGCAGCTTAGTCAGGGTAAACAAGGGTAGAGGAAGGCAGATTGTAGCAGCAGTGCTGTCAGATATTCACTATTGAGTTTATTTGTATGTGTGCAAACAGAGGGGTGAGGCTTACTTTCTGCACCTGTCACTGCATATATGTTTGATTCAGACATGCATGAAATGTATTCTGAAATCCTTTGCATTATTTCTACATGTCAGTGTCTTTCCAGGCGGTGAAGAGTGGCCAGTAGACAACCAGTACATTTGTCTGGCATGTCTTCATCACCCAGTGGTTTTTCGTGCTAATTCAAATTCAGCTGCAGTGTTAGAGTATAATAGCGTTAGATATGGATGAACTGCAAGTAATCCCTCTCCCATAAAAGAATATTGGTCTTTGCTTTTATAAATAATGTGTGAATCCAACAGTTTATGAATTAACCATCATATAGAAGCTGAGGTAGGCCGCTGGAGGACATGGGCAGGATGTCAGTACAGTATGTGGGTCATTTCCTGCTCCTGTTATTTTGTTAATCAAAGAGACTGACAGAAACTGTCCCCTGGCTTCAGGCCAGTGAGCTCTGTGCTTCTGGAAGCGACACGATGACTTTTCTGCCAGTGTTTCCATTCCACTTCATCCTGCCGTAATTCACAAAGTCGTGTTTAGAGAAACAGTGCATCAAGCTGTGGGGTATACAGTTTACATTACAGCATGGATGCCTTCTTGACTGATATTTTTAGGATATTTCATAGGATCAGTTCTTGTTCTTTATGAAACATTCAGACTTAGTTTTCTGGGATGTTTTCACAGAAGGTCTCACGTAAAATGTATGTTTTTGTTTGCTATGTCCAGTGCCGCGGTCAATCGAATGCCCATCCTGGGACTGGAGGGAGAGCCGGGACTTCGATGAGCTCAACCACATTTTGCAGGAAAGCAAGAAGCTTGGCAAGGCCTTGGAGAGCCTGTCCCGCAGTGAGTGTCTGCAGCTCGGCAGAGTGCATGCTTACATCAACAGTGTTTAATACATACTAACATATTGAACTAAAGTCTAGACCTTTCTGTAAATGTCACTGTAAACCAGCTAATCTCAGAAGCCTGCCTTCAATGCTTCTCCAAGCTTTAAACCATTTTCTTCTTTCTGCAGGCATTGCCATCTCTGATGAGCTTGACCAGGTAGATATTAACTATCCTAGAGTCTTTATTAAACTCATATATATGTCATAGTATTGCAGTTACGTGGGGATAGAGTTCTGTCTCTCATCACTCTGCTGAATTGCTCATGCAACATCATAAAAGCCAAGTTTCGTAACCTCCCCTTGCTTGACAGAGCAGCACAGCTCTTTTTTGTGACGATGAACTGCCATCTCATGGGAGTGATATGCAAGAGTGATACTTCAGTAAGCATGTCCTCCATCTCCCTTCCCCTTGCTGCTCTACTGTGCATCTCACTCGCAAAAGCTTTGTCTGAGCTCTGCCTTTGTCCTCGCCTGGCCCCAATTCTCTCCCAAACACAATAGTGCAATGGCTGCCCAGGCTGGAGATGCACAGATCGATTTGGAAATGATGGGACTGAATGAGAAACACAGCATATGTTTTGACAGGGACTTTTACTTTTTTTGCTCGGTGCAGCAGTACATGTCCAACATCCTTGGCTTGCAGCCCAGAGATTTTCCTCCTTTTCTGCGGGCTGGAACAGGGGATGAATACTAAACACCTCCTGTGATCATGCGGAGAGACAATAATATGTGATACCATTCTGGATTTAGTGAAAGATAAGGAGAAAAATCTTTTTCCATTTGTAGCAAGCAGGGTGTAAATGTGTGCTGGCTGGTTCTGGGAGCAGAATAGGAGGGAGGCAGACATCACTGTTCTGTTTTCAAAAACTCTACTATCGAGCAAAACACAATCATAATTTAATGCTGAAGCGTTTCTCGGCAGTTCTTTGACTCCACTTACCTCCACCTGTGTTTTCTCCATTTAAAGCTGCATCTTTGCCCGTCTGTCTGCCCTTTTCTGTCGGTTGTTTTGCCTCTTATCTTTGTTTCTTTATGTGCAATGCTGTTGTAGAACTTGGGGGGATATAATTCAGTTCTGCGCCCTCGGGTGGTGGGGGAATGGGTTGGTCGGGAGGAAAACGATGCCGACCCGCTGGCTGCTGAGATGCTGCACCCCCCCGTCCCTCGGGCCAAAACCGAAGTGTGCTGGAGTGGAGACAGCAGCCCTGCAGGGAGGTTAGTGATTGGCATTATATGTTTGTCCATATGAGCTTATAAATTCTGTGTGCATGTGTGCGAGTGTGTGACTCATTTAGCACTAAAAAGTTTCAAACTTCCAAAACTTCACAAAGCTATTGTTGGCTCTTTAAAAAATGAGGAGGTAGACTTCAAACTGTAGCGGCCCGAGGAATGCCCATCTGAATGGGTTTGATAATCCAATTTCAAAGGCGCGATCAAACATGCTTGCCATGATACTGCTTCAACCCAATTTCAAATTAAAGCTAACCTCATTTCTGTGTGCTCAAGGCCAAAGGAATTTTGTGCTCCTTATTTTTAAAATGGTCTCTCTTTGACAATATAACTGTCATGCACTGAACTGTTAAATCATTTGTCATCGTGTTAGGATTTTTTTTTAAAAATTATTATTCACATTTGAAAAACTATTCCAAATAGCCTGATTCCTCTCGGACTTCCCTGCCAGATGTTGCAGTGAATGTGCATATGTCTGTGCGTGTGTGTGTGTCACGTGCACTGCAGCAGCTGATGTGACTAATTAAAGGAGGATGGGACATAAAACCATAAATCATGCACAGGCCTGGGCTGACATACACACAGTGTTAATCTCATTAGGTTACTGTATGGGTGGATTATAGGGAGAAATCACTTAGTTAGAAGCCTGAGCTGGGAGATAGAGATGTGTGTGGGCTCACTGATGAGCTCGGCACCATGTGTGTGTGTGTGTGTAAATGAGATGTTTTGCGCTTACCTATGAGCAGGGTGAGTAAACCTGTGCAGCTGTGTGTTGTGGAGGGTTCAGCATCCCAAAATAATCACAGCTTCTTCTCTCATTAACTAGAGGAGGACTTGGCTCACCGGAATAGATCATTTATATCAGCTTTTAATTGCATTTGCTGGGATCTTGCCCCCACTTTAGATTGTGTTTGGGGATTCAGATCACTTTCACGCTGTTTTCTGGCCAAGCCAAAAGTCAAAAATAGGGAGATCAGAAAAGCATAAATAAATGTGTTGCCTCTGTTTAAAAGTTATAATATGATATAAAGTGTCATGGCCACTGACCCACTGCTTAGGTTTATAATTCATATTAGAGAAGCTAAAAATGACCACTCTGATCAAGTGGAAAACTGGCAGAGAGCAGCACTGCCCTCTCTTCAAATCCCAGCGGAGCTTTAATAGGCCACCCACTCTGGTGCTCAAACACTTTCAGGCTGGAGTTCTCTTTTTTTTTTTTCTCATGTATGTGACCTTTTTGTCAAACCAGTCTGCCTTCCTCCTCCCACTTCTGTAAGTTTACTTATTTTCATTTTCAAACGTATTGCTTCTGTCCCTCCTTCCAGCCCACCTGTCACTATTGACCATAAGAGGAGCTGACAGGTTGGTGGCACCTTTCTGTATGATTGGCTGCAGAGTCTTGACAGATAAGTGCAAAGGGCACATGGGAAATCAGTATTCAACTGTGGGAGAAGTATACTTGAGGAAGTAGGTTATTTTGACTGTCCAGTGGAATGGGACTTCCTCATCCAGTGTCTGTCAGTAAACCGTTCCCCTCTCTCCTCGTACCTTCCTGTTATATTCTTCTCTTAACACGAACAGACACTAATTACTTATTATACAATCCGGCAAACGGGGAATAGAGAAAGATGGTGATAAACAAGGACGTAGCGTAAGCCAGCTTTGTGGGTTACACTTGTTTGTTATTTTGTTGGTCATATTTATTGCCTTTAATGATGGTTGGTACCACCTGAGATTGGCTCCGATGGGGAAAAATTACTTTCGCCGGTAAAGCTGCCAGCAGGCATAGCGAGCTGGAGATTTTCATATGAGATATGAGCTGCTTTCTCTTTCTTTTTTTCCTCATATTTTCCACAATTATTCATTTCCTGCTTGGTTTGCTGTCCTCAAATTACATTCTCTCCACAATGTGTTGAAGTTTACCCCAAGGTTCAGAAGGATTGTTTCCAATCGCAGCAAAATGCCACAACTTTCCTTCTCCTGCAAAGAGTACTGTCAAAGACGAGATATGTGCAGAGTCAGACCGAACACCTTGCCCACATTAGCAGATATAATTAGCACAAATACCACACGGGAGGAATGAAGAAAAATATCAGTCATCTTCTGACCCTTTCCCATTAGCTGTAAATTAAGCCATTAAACTGAGATCAGCATCAAATTAATACTTTTCCGCCCTTTTAATCCGCGCCCTCAGCCAGTGGGATATGAAAATTAATTTCTTCAATTTAGAGGTAATGCAGGGGCCAACTTTTATAATTTCAACTGTATGGGAAGATGGAAATTTGGGGTTGTTTTTTCAACCTTAGAGCTAATATTTTCTCACCTTAGAAATACAAAAACATTTGGGATAAGAAATATGAAGAGAGCCATTCACTTTCTTCCCATCTATTTATTGTTTTTAATTAAAAACAGCCTGAGAAGCTGTGCTGTGCTGTTAGTGCTGCAGTAAGCAAATTGGAAATGCAAATGTGAAAGAATGGATGGGCTCCTGCAGAATATAGTGTATTTCTATAGCTGCATCCTATGAAAATGTACTAAATTTTAAGTACTTGTGTTTTACTATCTGTGACACATTAGTTTTAATGTGTTTTTGATCATTTTGAAGTTTGGACTGTTTACACCATTGTGTAGGTTCCACTTTGTGCTTTGGGTAATCTTGACATCATTTCTTATTTAGAAAAGTTTTGTACCAAACAGTCAGTTGATTAATGGAGAACTGAATCCATTCATCCATCCATCAGTTATACCTGCTGATTCCTGTGACGGGTTGTGGGGAGCTGGAGCCCAGCTGACAGTGGGTGGGAGGCGGGGTCCACCCTGGACAGATCGCCAGTCCATCACAGAGCTAACACAAAGAGACAGACAACCATGCATGCTCACACTCCCACCTGCAGCCAATTTAGAATCACCAATTAACCTGTCATGCATGTCTGTGGATTGTGGGAGGAAGCCAGAAGCACCTGGAGAGAATCCCTGATGAAAATAATCATTATGCCCATACAAAGATGTATAAATAAATAGTCGAGTATGAAGACAAAGATCAAATATACATTAAGTATAATCAGAACACTTACTTGCAGGAACAGAGCAATACTCCCATTTACTATGACATCAGAAGTAATTCAGATTTTATAAATATTTTATGATTTTTTATTTATTTTTTTAAATGCAGTCAATATACAGGATGCATGGCTGTATAGTTTTTCTCTTCTTAGATATTTAAAAGACTAAAATGGTAACTAACTTCTCATCCATGTCTGTTTGTATTCCATTACTGGCTCCACTGACAGTCACCTACATGCTTATAAAACTGCTCCGCTTCCTATTTTAAGCAGGCATCCTCTAACCTGTTAATGGTTTGTGGTTCGCGGCACAACTATTGCTCTGTTGTTCACTTCAGAGTAATTATCCTGTCTTATCTTCTCCCTGCTGGCCATTTATAGCAAGGTGCACAGCACCTGCGTGACACTTGAAATGTATGGCATTTTGTCTCTAACAACCACGGAAGGGTTGCAAAGTGCAACCGGTGATAAAACACACTTTAAATGTAGACACACATCTGCACACCACTGAAGCAAATGCAACATGTTGTTCTTGCTGGAAGGCCTGAGTCTGCTTAGATACAAGCCTGACAGATTAGGAGGAGAGGATGTAATTACTATAGGGACACAGTTATTATGACACACGCTATTTTTGTCTGTGTGTTTCCCAGAAACTGAGAGAACGTTACTGTGGAAAATTATAGCATCACATTCATAACACTTCCAACTTCCAAATACTTTCTGTTCATTTGCTCCCTATAAGCCTCAAATTTTCTTTTGCATTTTGTCCCTCAGCCTGAAGATGGAAACAAAGAGCAAAGGCCTCAAGGAGCAGCAGCAGCATCATAAGAAGCTCCTGGCAGCCATGTTGTCCCAGGACTCCTTCGACTCAGTCAACAGCCCCGCCCACTCTGTCGTGGAAGAAGAGATTGAGGATGAGGATGATGCCATGGAGCTTCTGGGTAATGTCACAACTACTCATACACACAGACATAAATTGCAGCTGTTAAATATATTGTGCATTTGATCAGCAGAAATGTATTTACAGGCAGTTGCATTCCACTAATTTCTGTTAATGAAAGCTAAATTAAAAATGCCTTTCATCATATTGCTGAGCTGCTGATGAGCCAGACTGTGTGTATCAGCAGATCCTCAGTCCTGATGTTAGCCTGAGACACCTGTTATTTTCCTACACCAAGAACAGCTTGCTGTGTTTACCGTGTGTGTGTGTGTGTGTGTGTGTGTGTGTGTGTGTGTGTGTGTGTGTGTGTGCATGTGTATCTGTATTATTATTTCATGTTTAATGAATTCATCAATATTTTCAGCATCTTTGATAACCTGTTGTGCAGAATTCCACTTTTGCTTGCATTTCAGTGACTTTTTAAAGTGGCACTACCGTACAATGGCATGACCTGCCCTCCTACATTAACATAAAATAATGGACTGTGCTATGAGCAGGTGTATAGCAAAACTGTGACCTCAAATTATAGGAAAAAAACAATGAAATGTAGTCTGCAGTTGCAAAATTTATGTAAGAATGTTGCAATTTCTAGCCGTGTTGAGGTTAAAAAAAAAGTATATATGCAATTGTACACATTTGAAGTGGGAGAAATGCATCGTAGCAGAGAAAGAAATTCATCACAGCACAGAAGTATACAGAGAACATTTTATCACTGACTAAAAAGCAGTGAAGTCATACGACGTGTTCCATTTGGGTTGTTGGCTCCTGCTTTTTCTGCTGGCAAAAAAGGAAAAGTGGTGCTCTTACGGCGCTATTACGATTTCTGCAACATGTTCAGGCACTTTCTCTAAGAGTTGTGGAAGAAAATGTTGGAAAGCACTCAATAACGGAGCAGTAGTTAGCTATTCAAATGGAAGAAGTGGAAATTTTGGGAGCAGCTTAAATTGGAGGAAAGTGCTGTATATGTACAGACTTGTAGAGTCATACAGTACATAGTGTATGAGTGGCTGGATGAGCAAAGCAGCATTCCATTTATTTTCTGTACTGAAGAGCACTTTAGCAGTAACTGTTAAATGCTTCCTGTTTACTGACCAGATGTTCTCAGCCAGGTATTCACTTTGACAACCAAAGAATCACAAAGCAGTCACATTGATTTACTTTTTCTCTGTGTATGAGAGCATGTGTGTGTTCGCATTCCTTCATGCCAGTCATGCCGCCGTGTGCAGACCTGAGATGGATGAGCACCGCGGGAAAGAGCACCTGATGCGAAGTTTTGTCTCAGCCTCATTCAATGGAAGGTCTGAGAGCTTGTCATTCTGTCTGTGCAGACTCAGGATGTAATGCCTCATGCCAAATTGAATTTGTTGCCTGAAATATTTTATGTGGCGAGGCGCTCCCTTTGTTTCTGTCTGTCACTTGCTCGTCCCATTTTGTCTCTGCGTTGTGGTAATCTTTATCTGCAGGGGGGATTCTCTTGAGTAAAGCAGCTAATGGACACGCTGCATATATAAAAGCACAAACACACACACACCCGTTGACACAAAAGGTACACAGCAGAGAGTTTAAATTTAACGCATCTCTTATGGGGTTTATAGAATCTGTGAGGCTCTGAATTGTTGAATGTCACAACTAATACTGGGGAAAGTCAGCTTTTCTACACCTTTCTTCTATCAAGCGAACGGCTGACATATAGTATTTCTTTGAGGAATAACAACCCGCAACGCACTCTTTTTATTTTCCTTGTGTCTAACATGGGCTCCAATTATAGTGCTTCAGTGTCTCTCCAGTCTCCTTAGAGCTATTGCTCTGTGGTGACACACAATCTACGTATGTCTTTGCTCTCTGCTCTGCTGTCACAACACTGAGGCTCTTCTGCTTGTTAGCAGGATCTTTTCACCAGGGTCACCCAGAGGGTCACATTTCTTTGTTGATGTGTGGAAGGATGGCCCACAGGTTACACAAACTGAAGCTAATGCTTGTAGCTATTGTCAAAAATGACTTGTTTGGTCTTATAAAGTGAGCTTAGGGTTCTCATTTGTCAATCGCCTAATTAATTAATTGACTAATTGTTTGAGCACTAATGCAGCCTGTCACATTAGCTGCGATGGCCTGGATTCAAGCTCAGCCGCTATAAATTTGAAATTCATCTCAGCTCCACCAAGACTAATTCTGTGTTTTTTTTATCATATTCTGGTGATTGAGTGTTTTAGCTCAGCACCCGCTGCTTAGAGACAGCAAGGACTGTAATTACTGCTTCTAAATGGAAGAATCCTTTAGAGGACAATATGTAAACACGAAATCTTCTTTCTCTTTTGTACCAGTCCCACACAGTCATGACCCAGGTCAGCCGTATATAATGATGATAAATACATCCATAAAGCAGGATGTTGGTGGTCTGGGATGGCTCTCTTTGATCATAGCGCTGAAACCTGCGTATATTCCCTCAGTGGCTGTTACACTATGGTCCAGGGCAGTAATTCAAGGGAAATAATGCAGCGAGGTAAGTCATTTCTGATTCTCTGTCAAGGCCTGGTCATGTTGCTCTCCAGAGACCATCGCTTCTGCGCTGACTGCCTCACTGCTGCAGAGTTGATTAAAGTTGATGCTTACACACATCATGTGGCGGGTTGGGGGACTTGGAGAAATGGAAGACCCTCTGGAGGGTTTCTGGGCTTCATTTTGAAAGAAGGTCTTGGCACAAATGTTGTGGCTATGACCAAATGCATGCCAAAGATGACTGATGAGCCTTGGCAGGGATGGTGATCTTGTGATAGTATATTGATCCCCGAAGGAGATATTCATCTTTTTTTCCCCTGCTGCTATCCACATGAAGGTGAAAACATATGGTCAGCAGCTCAGTGGCACTCGTGGAGCTGGTAGGGACTCAAGAACGGGCTCAAGGACTCTACAGCAGAGTGGGCGCTTGCTGTCTAATTTATAAATCAGTGGATTAAAGTGCTCTCTTAAATTTTACATAGCAAAAGCTGCTGTAGCTGCAGTTTGTACAGTTATAAAGTAAAATCGCTATGTTTGTTTAATTTTCATCAATGAATTCAGCTTTAATTTCTCATATCGATATCAGATTTCCAAACAGTAACTGATAATATGCACAACAGGCTATATGTTGCATTGCTACATGTGATGGGTTTTTTTTGCCACCTATGGCCTCTCACATGCAGCAATGCAACCACTACAGAGCAAGAACTTGTTGGAGGCTTTCTATTTAAGCATTTGCTTAGGGTGACCTCTAGTGGCTGACTCATTGTATTACAGTTGCTCTGTGTAACGCC